>WNWK01022607.1:0-32258 GCA_009830355.1 Cherax destructor
TTGTGAAGAGTGGATATGGATGGTGTGGCCCTACTCGGCTAAGGTGGATGCTTGTTGGTTGTCGGTAGAAGTGGATGGTAGAGGTTCTGGTACTGAAGTTGATGGTTGTATTGCAGTGTGCATAAATTCTGTAATGGATCTCTGCTTTTGCGAAGTTAGCAGTATCCATGACATTTACGCATCAGCGATTTCGCCCACTTTGAGCCCTATTTTCGGCAAATTCCAATGTTTCAGTCTACTAAAATTATAGCTATTTCGCTAGAACTCCATTTCTTCTATCGATTGAGTACAAGAAACTGCCTATTTATCAATTTCAACTACCCAAAATAGTGGTCAGAAAATGGCAATTTAACCAATTTCACACAAATTTCAAACGATGCCAATTTCAAAATAGGGTCCATAATAAACAAGGCAGACATTCCTGGCACTAAAATAACATCTTCTCTGTTCATTAGTCACGTCTTCAGGCCCCTCTTACATTACTTTTGCTTTCCATTTTGAATTTTTATTCTCACAAAAAATAGAAGATTTACTGTTATGTATACAACTGCATCACTGTAAAAATGATATAAATAATATCAGCGCACTTGTGCAAGAATATTAGACTCTCCAGTTGATGTGTATTGGATGCATGGTGTGATTTGTTTACTCTTGAACATCGGCCAAAATCGAACATTTTCGCTACTTTGCGCTCAGTTTCAAGGTACTTGTCATCGTGAAACCAGTCAAAATTATCTCTATTTCTGTAATATATCATCTATTCTTTAAAATGAGACTAAGAAAACGAGAATACAAGCATAAATACCATACGAAAATAGACTGCAAAGTCGCTGTTTTAAACCAAAAACACGGTCAGAGTTTTTTTTTCCTCATTATGCACTGTGTTGCAGGAATTTTTTTATACTGCGCACATGGTCCGCACAGACCCATTCTATCATATCTAGGCCTAACAGCCTGTTTCTGCTTGATTTGAAGGCGCTTGAATTTAGGCGTACTAGTACGTCAATAACCACAGTGCGTAAAACGTACTTGTACAACCATAACCCCGAAAGGGTTAAGGGAGTAAATTCGTTCGGTAATGGCACTTGAGCAGGCTTTTGGAATGAATTTTGCTCGTTACTCGAAGGTCCACTGTATATAGAAACCAGAAGTAAGGAAGGACGAGATGAAAGGAAGGAAGGAATGTAGGAAGGAAGGTAAGAAGGAATGTAGGAAGGAAGGAAGGGCGGAATGATGACCAAGACACAACAACCAGCTTCCAGAAGCTTATATCAGTTCTAGGCACATGTCCAGTGACTATGTGTGTATACAGTCATCCCTCGGTTTTTGTGTTTAATCCATTCCTGAGGGATGCACTAAAACTGAAACACACAAAAACTGAAACCATTTTCCCCATAAGAAATAATGGAAATTCAATTAATCCGTTCCAGAAACCCAGAAGTTTGGAAAAAAAAAATTATGGGGGCCTTAAAGATAGATTTACATGCACAAATGAATGAAATGAATGTGGCACTTACCTTTATTGAAGACTGATGTTGCTAGATGGAAGAAAGGGAGGAGGGGAGAGTGAAGAGACCCTATTTTTTGGAAGGGGAATCCCCTTCCATAAGGAATTTAGGTACAAGTCCTTATCCGGGGTCACTTCCCTGCATGCCTGCTACACTACCTCCCTGTCTGCTACACTCCCTCCCTGCCTGCTACACTCCCTGCATACCTGCTACACTCCCTGCATACCTGCTACACTCCCTGCATACCTGCTACACTCCCTGAATACCTGCTACACTCCCTGCATACCTGCTACACTCCCTGCATATCTGCTACCTGCACCTCCCTGCATACCTGCTACACTCCCTGCATACATGCTACACTCCCTGCATACATGCTACACTCCCTGCATACCATGCTACACTCCCTGCATACCTGCTACACTCCCTGCATACCTGCTACACTCCCTGCATACCTGCTACACTCCCTGCATACTGCTACACTCCCTGCATACATGCTACACTCCTGCATCCTGCTACACTACTGCATACCTGCACCCTGCATACTGCTACACTCCTGCATACCTGCTACACTCCCTGCATACCTGCTACACTCCTGCATACCTGCTACACTCCCTGCATACCTCACTCCTGCATACCTGCTACACTCCCTGCATACCTGCTACACTCCCTGCATACCTGCTACACTCGCATACAGTCACCCTGATACCTACACTCCCTGCATACCTGCTACACTCCTGCATCTGCTACACTCCTGCATACCTGCTACACTCCCTGCATACATGCTACACTCCCTGCATACCTGCCACTCCCTTATCCTGCTACACTCCCGATCATGCTACACTCCCTGCATACCTGCTACACTCCTGCATACCTGCTACCTCCCTGCATACTCTGCTACACTCCTGCATACCTGCTACACTCCTGCATATCCATGCTACACTCCGCATCGCTCGCATACTCACTCCCTGCATACCTGCTACACTCCCTGCATACCTGCTACACTCCCTGCATACCTGCTACACTCCCTGCATACCTCCCGCATCCTGCTACACTCCTGCATACATGCTACACTCCCTGCATACATGCTACACTCCCTGCCACTCTGCTATCTACACTCCTGCATCTGCTACACTCCTGCATACCTGCTACCTCCCCTGCATACCTGCTACACTCCCTGCATACCTGCTACACTCCCTGCATACCTGCTACACTCCCTGCTACTGCTACACTCCCTGCATACTGCTACACTCCCTGCATACCTGCTACACTCCTGCATCATGCTACACTCCCTGCATACCTGCTACACTCCCTGCACTACCTGCTGCTACACTCCCTGCATACCTGCTACACTCCCTGCATACCTCGCATACATGCTCCTCCTGCATACTGCTACCTCCTGCATACCTGCACACTCCTCATCTGCTACACTCCCTGCATACCTGCTACACTCCCTGCACTGACACTGCTACACTCCCTGCATACCTGCTACACTCCCTGCATACCTGCTACACTCCCTGCATACATGCTACACTCCCTGCATACATGCTACACTCCCTGCATACATGCTACACTCCCTGCATCCTGCTACACTCCTGCATACCTGCTACACTCCTTGCATACCTGCTACACTCCTGCATACCTGCTACACTCCTGCATTCATGCTACACTCCCTGCATACCTGCTACACTCCCTGCATACCTGCTACACTCCTGCATATCTGCTACACTCCTGCATACCTGCTACACTCCCTGCATACCTTCACTCCCTGCATATATGCTACACTCCCTGCATACATGCTACACTCCCTGCATACATGCTACACTCCCTGCATACATGGTACACCCCCTGCATACATGCTACACTCCCTGCATACCTGCTACACTCCTTGCATACCTGCTACACTCCCTGCATTCATGCTACACTCCCTGCATGCCTGCTACACTCCTTGCATACCTGCTACACTCCCTGCATACCTGCTACACTCCCTGCATTCATGCTACACTCCCTGCATACCTGCTACACTCCCTGCATACCTGCTACACTCCCTGCATATCTGCTACACTCCCTGCATACCTGCTACACTCCCTGCATACCTTCTACACTCCCTGCATATATGCTACACTCCCTGCATACATGCTACACTCCCTGCATACATGCTACACTCCCTGCATACATGGTACACTCCCTGCATACATGCTACACTCCCTGCATACCTGCTACACTCCTTGCATACCTGCTACACTCCCTGCATTCATGCTACACTCCCTGCATGCCTGCTACACTCTTAAACTCCATTGTGTTTCTCACTTTCTTTACCAAAGGACTGGCACTAGGAGCTTTCTTTGGGCCCATGGTAGCTTATTTAGTAGTCCCACACAATAATCAAGGCCCAAAAACAATGAATTGTTAATAAATGTTTTGTATAAACTCCTGGGGTGATGTTCACTCAAGCGTAAACAATGCTAGACTGCGTGACAATGTGCGTGGGGTGCGTGGGTGGTGGCCTACGGCCTTTGTATGTGTGCTTCACTGGTGGACAGGTTCCGGACCAAGCACGAAAACGGAGGGAATCACACGAAAACAGAGGTCAATTTTCCACGAAAAAACTGCACGAAAACTGAAACACACAAAAACAGAGATACACGAAAACGGAGGGATGACTGTACGTATATAGAAACCAGAAGGAAGGAAGGAAGGACGAGATGAAAGGTAGTAAGGAAGGTAGGTAGGAAGGAAGATAGGAAGGAAAGAAGGTAGGTAGGAAGGAAGATAGGAAGGAAAGAAGGTAGGTAGGAAGGAAGGAATGTAGAAAGGAAGGTAAGAAGGAATGTAGGAAGGAAGGAATGATGACCATCAACCTAGGATAATTATCTAACACAACTGCCTGCAACTACTTTGAAGAAAACTGCTCAGAAGAGATGTTTTGTCTGTGCATATACAAAAAAATGCCCACAAAAATGCAGAGACACTCGTTTTGTGTGTGAGGAATGTAAAACACCACTGTGCATAGAACCATGTTTCAAAGAATTCCACAAGCTGCAGAACTTCTATGAACATGTCCAGTAACTGTACATTTGTATATACAGTGGTACCCCGGTTTACGATGGTCCCCAAACTCACCCTTTTATGTAAGTTTATTTTTTTAAATGCTTTTGTAAGTGTAATTTTGGGGGTCTAAAAGGACTAGTCTATTTTACAACTTTTCTTAAGGAGATAAATTCGTTTGGTAATGGCACTTGAACAGCATTCTGGAATGAAAAAATATCGTAAACCGGGGTACCACTGTATATTATAGAACAATAGTAATAAAGAATTTTTTGTATTGTTGGTTTGTGTAAACAAGTTTTGTAAACAATATACTAGTGATAATAATGTTTGTGCGGTTATTGTGTTGCATACAACGAGTGTATATATGTACATTGCACCTTACTTTGGTCTCACAGGCCACATAAGTTACGTAAAAAAATAAAAGTGAAAAAAACAAGAAATCTACGAATGGAAGTAAACAAAAGTTTACTGAGTGAGCGGCATTCGCCACTGTTGCCATACGCGGCTCATTTTCTGCCAACTTTACACCTCCATATCTCGGTAAGTACTGATCTCAAAAACAATCACAAAAATAATCATTTAGTGAAACATGTGATAATAAAGAATTTTTTTTATAGTTCATTATGTTGTGTTGATAATATTGGTTATTTTACTACAGTGACTCATGTTTCTATTGCAGAAGTATTTTCTGGAACACTACCAGGTTATATCTTCCCAGACACTATCTTCAATACTTCAAGAAGCACCTGTGTGTCTAAATGAACAACTGATATTTTGTGGAACACTACCAGGTTATATCTTCCCAGACACTATATGTTCAGTACTTTACTGTAGTTAAGAATTTTTTAGAAAAATCTGTGCTTAAGCACAAGAGAAAAGAATAATTAAAATATTCTGTGTATATGCGGTGATTTAGTACGCATATTAGTCTTTAAACACTCATAAAATAAACTTTATTAGTTCTCATAGGTAGAAATATTTTTCCTATAAAATAACAATCCTAAAGTGGCAATATTTTAATGAGGAAAACTGTGTGTTCAGTGTCCAAAATAGTTTACCAAAAATATATTTTGAAAGACATGACAGTACATAACGAAGATTAATAATACCTTTGTTGAATACCTAAAATATTTTAAAATAAAATACTTTTGAAAAATTATGAAAAAACATAAAGGAGATAAACCATATCACTGTTCAGAGTGTCTGAAATGTTTTAGTGTAAAAGGCAGTCTTGTGAGACATATGCGAGTACATACTAGAGAGAAATCATTTGAGTGTTCAGAGTGTCTGAAATGTTTTAATAAAAAAAGCAATCTTGTGACACATATGCAAGTACATACAGGAGATAAACCATTTCAGTGTTCAGAGTGTCTGAAATGTTTTACTGTAAAAGGCAGTCTTGTGACACATATGCGAGTACATACAGGAGATAAACCATTTCAGTGTTCAGAGTGTCTGAAATGTTTTACTCAAAAAGGCAATCTTGTGACACATATGCGAATACATAAAGGAGATAAACCATTTGAGTGTTCAGAGTGTCTGATATGTTTTAATAAAAAAAGCAATCTTGTGACACATATGCGAGTACATACAGGAGATAAACCATTTAAGTGTTCAGAGTGTCTGAAATGTTTTACTGTAAAAGGCAGTCTTGTGACACATATGCGAGTTCATACAGGAGATAAACCATTTCAGTGTTCAGAGTGTCTGAAATGTTTTACTCAAAAAGACAGTTTTGTGAGACATAGACAAATACATAAAGGAGATAAACCATTTCAGTGTTCAGAGTGTCTGAAATGTTTTACTGAAAAAGGCAATCTTGTGACACATATGCGAGTACATACAGGAGATAAACCATTTCAGTGTTCAGAGTGTTTGAAATGTTTTACTGTAAAATTCAGTCTTGTGACACATATGCGAGTACATACAGGAGATAAACCATTTCAGTGTTCAGAGTGTCTGAAATGTTTTATTGAAAAAGGCAGTCTTGTGAAACATATTCAAGTGCACACAGGTGATAAACCATTTCAGTGTTCAGAGTGTCTGAAATGTTTTAGTGTAAAAGGCAGACTTGTGACACACCTACGAGTACATACAAGAGATAAAACATGTTAGTGTTTAATGTATCAGGAATATTTTAGTTATAAATATATGAGAATAGAGTAGAACCTCTATTTGGATGCACCTTTATTCATAAAATCCACTACAGTGGACCCCCGAGTTTCGTAAACCCCGGAAATCGTACAATTATGTAAGTATAATATTGTCAGTGCTTGTGGAAGTGTATTTTTGGGGGTCTGAAATAGACTAACCTACGTGATATTTTTCCTTAAGGAGTAAATTCTCGGTAATGGCATGAGCAGACTTCAGGAGTGAAGTTTTCTGAAACTGGGTCCACTGTATTTGGAAAAAGTAGAGAAAAAAGATGTACTGATATTCACAAATGTCACTATACAGTGGACCCCCGGTTATTTTTTTTTTTTTTTATTAACACATCGGCCGATTCCCACCAAGGCAGGGTGGCCCGAAAAAGAAAAACTTTCATCATCATTCACTCCATCACTGTCTTGCCAGAGGGGTGCTTTACACTACAGTTATAAAACTGCAACATTAACACCCCTCCTTCAGAGTGCAGACACTGTACTTCCCATCTAAAGGACTCAAGTCCGGCCTGCCGGTTTCCCTGAATCCCTTCATAAATGTTACTTTGCTCACACTCCAACAGCACGTCAAGTATTAAAATCCATTTGTCTCCATTCACTCCTATCAAATACGCTCACACATGCTTGCTGGAAGTCCAAGCCCCTCGCACACAAAACCTCCTTTACCCCACTCCCTCCAGCCTTTCCTAGGCCGACCCCTACCCCGCCTTCCCTCCACTACAGATTTATACACTCTCGAAATCATTCTGTCTCGTTCCATTCTCTCTACATGTCCGAACCACCTCAACAACCCCTCCTCAGCTCTCTGGATAATAGTTTTGGTAATCCAGCACCTCCTCCTAATTTCCAAACTCCGAATTCTCTGCATTATATTCACACCACACATTGACCTCAGACATGACATCTCCACTGCCTACAGCCTTCTCCTCGTTGCAACATTCATCACCCATGCTTCACACCCATATAAGAGTGTTGGTATAACTATACTCTCATACATTCCCCTCTTTACTTCCATGGACAAAGTTCTTTGTCTCCACAGACTCTGAAGTGCTCCACTCACCCTTTTCCCCACATCAATTCTATGATTCACCTCATCCTTCATAGACCCATCTGCTGACATGTCCACTCCCAAATATCTCAATACATTCACCTCCTCCATACTCTCTCCCTCCAATCTGATATCCAATCTTTTGTCACCTAATCTTTTTGTTATCCTCATCACCTTACTCTTTCCTATATTCACTTTCAATTTTCTTCTTTTACACATCCTACCAAATTCATCCACCAACCTCTGCAACTTCTCTTCAGAATCTCCCAAAAGCACAGTGTCATCAGCAAAATGCAACTGTGACAACTCCCACTTTGTATTTGATTCTTTATCTTTTAACCCCACACCTCTTGCCAAGACCCTCGCATTCACTTCTCTTACAACCCCATCTATAAATATATTGAACAACCGCGGTGACATCACACATCCTTGTCTAAGGCCTACTTTTACTGGGAAATAGTCCCCCTCCCTCCTACACACACTAACCTGAGCCTCACTATCCTCATAAAAACTTCACTGCTTTCACTAACTTACCTCCTATTCCATACACCTGCAACATCTGCCACATTGCCCCCCTATCCACCCTATCATACGCCTTTTCCAAATCCATAAATGCCACAAAAACCTCTTTACCCATATCCAAATACTGTTCACCTATATGTTTCACTGTAAACACTTGGTCTACACACCCCCTACCTTTCCTAAAGCCCCCTTGTTCATCTGCTAACCTACTTTCTGTCTTACTCTTAATTCTTTCAATAATAACTCTATAATACACTTTACCAGGTACACTCAACAGACTTATTCCCCTATAATTTTTGCACGCTCTTTTGTCCCCTTTGCCTTTATACAAAGGAACAATACACTCTCTCTGCCAATCCCTAGGTACCTTACCCTCTTCCATACATTTATTAAATAATAGCACCAACCACTCCAAAACTATATCCCCACCTGCTTTTAACATTTCTATCTTTATCCCATCAATCCCAGCTGCCTTACCCCCTTTCATTCTACCCACTGCCTCACGAACTTTCCCCACACTCACAACTGGCTCTTCCACACTCCTACAAGATGTTATTCCTCCTTGCCCTATACACGAAATCACAGCTTCCCTATCTTCATCAACATTTAACAACTCCTCAAAATATTCCCTCCATCTTCCCGATACCTCTAACTCTCCATTTAATAACTCTCCTCTCCTATTTTTAACTGTCAAATCCATTTGTTCCCTAGGCTTCCTCAACTTATTAATCTCACTCCAAAACTTTTTCTTATTTTCAACAAAATTTGTTGATAACATCTCACCCACTCTCTCATTTGCTCTCTTTTTACATTGCTTCACCACTCTCTTAACCTCTCTTGTTCTCTCCATATACTCTTCCTTCCTTGCATCACTTCTACTTTGTAAAAACCTCTCATATGCTAACTTTTTCTCCCTTACAACTCTCTTTAATAATAATAATAATAATAATAATAATAATAATAATAATAATAATAATAATACTTTATTTAGACATGGTACAATGATACATACTTGGGTAGACATGATACATAGGTATAAATGAGATGTACATGTCAAAAGCCCCTAATATGCTGTGCATTGCGGGAATTCTTAGGACTATTTAATAGTAGACTACATGGTAAAAAATTATGGTTGATAATTTATAAAATTAGTATAATTGTGTATCTAAGTTATAAAGTTTGAATATAAGTTGAACATATCAATTAATTGTACTAATGCAACTAAATGAGTGAGATAACAATTTAAAACAATTAATTGCATTGCAGTTACAGTTTATGTGGTCATTATATTGTAAATGTTATAGAAACAGTTAGCTTAGTATGTATTATTCATAACAGGTTTTTACATTTAAGTGATTAATCAGGTTTTTACATTTAAGTGATTATTCTACTTTGTTGGGAATGTTTGATATTGAGCATTTAGGTTTGGGTGAGAAGGTGGTTTTTTAGCATCGTTTTGAATTGGGGTACAGGCAGGGTTTCTTTGGCAATCACAGGTAATGAATTCCAAATTTTCGTGCCTTTTATATGCATTGAGTTTTTACATAGTGTTAGATGGACACGGGGAACATCGAGGAGTGATCTGTGTCTAGTGTTATGGTCATGTGTCCTGTTAAAATTGGTAAGGAGAAGTTTGAGTGGTGGGTTAATATTTGCATAGAGTGTTCTATATATGTAATAGGCACAGTAAAAAGTATGAATGTCTTGTATGGTGAGTAAGTTTAGGTTTTTGAATATTGGTGGAGTATGTTGTCTGGAGTGTGAATGTGTTATCATTCTAACTGCTGCCTTTTGTTGTGTTATTAGTGGTCTGAGATGAGTTATTGATGTAGAGCCCCATGCGCAGATTCCATAGGTGAGGTAGGGGTAAATGAGTGAGTGATATAGTGATTTTTTACCATGTAGTCTAAGTAGTCCTAAGAATGCCCGCAATGCACAGCATATTAGAGGCTTTTGGCATGTACATCTCTTTCATACCTAAGTATCATGTCTACCCAACAATGTATCATTGTACCATGTCTAAATAAAGTATTATTATTATTATTATTATTATTATTAAGGAGTGCTGGTTGTGGAACATAGTACCGTATCTTGGATAGTATTCCCACGGTCTTTGAGACTTTCTTGGAAATTTTTTGTATGTGTGTCTGAAATTTGAGGCCACTGTCAAGATGGATTCCTAAGAATTTTCCCTCTGTGAGTTTTGTGATAGGGGACCCGTTTATCATTATGTTAAGTGGTGCGTTTGTAGCTTTGTTCCCAAACTGGATAAAATAGGTTTTATCAATATTGAGAGTAAATTTGTTGGTCATCATCCAAGTAGATATTTTCTGCAATTCAGTATTTACAGTGTTGGCTAGTATGTCTGGGCTTGGGTGCAAGATAAGGTATGTAGTGTCATCTGCAAATAGTATGGGTTTGAGTAGTTGAGATGCATTTGGTAGGTCGTTAATGTAAATGAGAAAGAGAAGTGGGCCAAGAACACTTCCCTGTGGGACACCTACTGTAATAGTTTGTGCGGTAGAGCTAGCTCCATTTGTGTACACATATTGGTTTCTGTTCGTAAGGTATGATTTTAGGTAGTTGAGGGAGACCCCTCTTATACCATAGTGTGATAATTTTAGGTGTAACAGATCATGGTCAACTGTATCAAAAGCTTTACGTAAATCAATGAAGATTCCCACAGGGATTTCTTTTTTCTCAAGAGCGGTGTAAATTATTTCTAACATGTGTATAATGGCATCATTTGTATTTTTATTAGGCCTGAATCCAAATTGACAGTGGTTGAGTACGTTGTTGGAGGTGAGGTAGGAATATATTTGTCTATGAATTAATTTTTCAAAGATTTTGAAGAGAAGGGGTAAGTTAGATATCGGCCTGTAGTTATTCAGGTCTGTTTGATCTACTCCTTTATGTATGGGGGTGACCCTCGCTATTTTGAGTATTGATGGGAAGGTAGAGGAATCGATGGATTTGTTAAAGAGTGTTGCAATAATTGGTGAGAGAACTTGAGAGGCTTTTCTCTATATAAAAGGTGGTAAGTTATTTAGGTCACCTGCTTTGTTTTTTAATGTGTTGATTATAAGTGAAACTTCTATTGGGTTGGTCGGGGCTAGGAATAGTGTGTTCGGATAGGTGCAAGTGAGATAGTCGTTAGGTGGAGTGTTTGAACTTGGGATTTTGCTTGCCAGCTTTTTTCCTATGGTGGAGAAGAAATCATTGAGTTTGTTTGCTGTTTCAATAGGTGGGAGTAGGGGTTCATCTGGTTTTGTTAGCTTGATTGTTCTGTTTGTGGATATCTTTTTAGTTCCTAGAATTTCAGATAGGGTTTTCCAGGTCTTTTTTATATCACATTTTAAGTTATGTAATCTGTCCTCATAGTACAATTTTTTTGACCTTATCAGACTCGTTAGGTTTGATGAGTAACGTTTTGTTTGTTCTCTTGTTATTTGACCCATTCTGTACTGTTTTTCATGAAGATCTTCTTCATCAGGGTACTCGTTGATCGCAATGCCTTTCTTTTTCTTGGCTAATTTAGGCTTTTTGGATGGCCTATCTTCCTCCTCCTCATCACTTGACACCTGTGCATCCGCTGGCAAGTATTCATCACCACTGTCAAGTAATTCCAGGTCATCTGGCTCTGGATTGGAGTCACTTTCTCCAAAATGCAGAGATAATTGGACTTCTCTTGGGAGGATTCCTCTTTAAGGGGGCTCCCTGTCACAGTAAAAAGGCTATTGGTCTGAGGAATTGGACCTCTTGGTCTTCTTCCTCAGACTGAACCTAATTACACCCAGTCCCCCCTTCCCTTTCCCATCTTCCCCGTCCTCCCTTCTCCCTTTCCTCCTCCTCATCCCTCCCTTATTCCCGTCCCATTTTTACCCTGTGAGCTTCTCTCTACAGGCATTCTGGTTACTAGGTAGGGGAAGGGTACGGTGGTCCATCCCATTCCATTGAGGTTCTTGGTGGTGGTGTAGTTTGCTGTGGGATCTGGATCGCCTGGGGATGTTCCGATCCCTCTCGGTCTCCCGGGGGGTGGCTTTGGGTATCTTTCGGGCGACAGATGTATCTCTGGAGGCCACCTTTCGGATTCCAGAGGTGGTGGCCAAAGAAGGTATGCTTTGTGGCGGGTATCCGGCCACCCTCTCTTTTGTCCGCTGAGGTGGCTTGGTGGATGTGAGGTTGCTATCCCGGATTGCTGGTTTACTGGCACGGGTTCCATGCAGCATCTGCACTACTTGCGGTGTTGACGTCCTCTTGGGCGTGGAGGGGGATTTACGGCCCTTTCATTCCTCCTAGGAGCTATTCCTCCACGTTCCCCCCTTTTTATTTTTTTATTTTTTTTTAAACAAAAAGAAAGAAGAAACCTAACCTTGGCTGACCCAATCCATGAACCTACTACCTCTGGGCCCCTTCCTGATGCCGCACCCAGTTCTGACCCTACCTCGTTAATGGACAACTCTTCGGACACCTCCAATACCCCTGTACCTTTTGCTGGTGCCGGTTCGTCACCTGCTTCAGGTACCAGGGTTCTGACCGGCCCTTTAGACACGTCTGACCTTCGCTCTTCTCTGACCTTGATTCTGGCTTCTCTCTCTACGGTGCAGCAATTTTTGGATTGCTCCCCCGTTACACGTCGGACCACCTCCATTCCCACATCCAAACGACCAAGACCCTTACATGACGATTCGACACTTCTCATTCATCTCTGAAATGACCAGCTCATCACGCACTCCCCTTAAACACTTTGTTTCACACTACTCAATGGACAGTTTTTTACTCTAAGACCGACTACTCCAACTAACTATCTTTCCGATCATAGTATTGGTAAAGCTCTCCTAAGCCATGTAGGTAAAAATATCTCATTTCACGCTCTCAAGAGCGGCACTCGCATCATCACGGTCCAGAATGCTGGCCAAGCTCGCGATCTTTCTCTCCTTACGACCATAGATACTATTCCTATCACTATTGACAAACATCATTCTCTCAATTCTTGTAATGGTACTACCCCTGTGGTTTAGCGCTTCTTTTGATTATAATAATAATAATAATAATTGTAGTGGTACTGTCATTTTACCCCACACCATTGTCCAACGAAATTTCCAGTCATGTGGTGATGACATTCTGGAGCAGCTTGAGCTCCAAGACCTCCCTATCCTCAAAGTTGACACTTTTGTCCTCCCTGCCCTTAACCGAAGATGTTATCCTTGTAATATAGCTTGTTTAACATTTGACTGCTGTGAACTTCCACCCTAGGTCTAAATTGCAGGTCACCGGTTACAAGTTCGAAAGGTGACCCCTATACCACAACAGTGTAGAAACTGCTGGCGTTTTGTTCATCCAGCGAAATATTGCAGGTCCATGGCCGAATGCCCAGTCTGTGGTACAGACGACCATGCCAGTCCTTCTTGTACTCTACCTCTCTCTTGCCTTAAATGTCATAAGGCGCATCCATCGTACTCCTGCCATTGTCAGGTTTAACTAAATGAGCAGGAAATCCATTGTCTCAAAGAGGCGGAAGGCTTCTCATATGCTATGGCCGTCTCTCATCTATGCCTTCAAGGAAGACTTTCCCGTATTTCCTATTCTCACATTGCTAAACGTCCCCCCACTTCTGGGGTCCCAACTTCCGCAGCTTCCTCTGTGGTCGCCCCATCCTCAGTCACCCCTGTCTCGAATCCTTTTGCTGTTCTTGGCTCCGAGGTCCCTACCTCAGCATCCCATACTGTCCTCACCCCTTCCTCTAACTTGCACAGTTCTGTGTATTCACGCCCTCATCCAACACCTAATTCTCACCGCCCCTCTTCTTCTCATAAGTTCGGCAAAAAATCCTCATTGCCGGGTTCTTCACCTCCGATTAGTTCTGTAACGAGTGTGGAGGTTCATCCTCCCCCTCGTTCAATATCTTCATCCCCTGTCCCATCCCAAGTTTTTTCCTTGACTGCCCCTCCCCCTATTCGCTTCCACTCCTGTCCTCTCCCAAGCCCCTTCGACAGTCTCCTCTCCCATCTCCTCGCCCTCTACTATCGTACCGTCTATAGTCTCCCAGATTGTTGCTCACCCTCCTCCTCCTTTCATTTCTAATGTAGTCCCACATTCTGCATCTTTGTCTTGCAAAACACTGGAAGCTGTACAGATCGCTTGTTCTATCTAGGCTGGAATATTGCTGCACACTAACTGCACCTTTCAAGGCGGGTGAAATTGCTGACCTTGAAAATGTGCAGAGAACCTTCACGGCACGCATAAGTGCGATAAAACACCTCAACTACTGGGAACGCTTGAAGTTCCTAAACCTGTACTCTCTAGAACGCAGGCGGGAGAGATACATTATTATATACACATGGAAAATTCTCGAGGGCTTAGTACCAAACTTGCACACAAAAATCACTCCCTACGAAAGCAAAAGACTCGGCAGGCGATGTAACATTCCCCCAATGAAGAGCAGGGGTGCCACTAGCACGTTGAGGGACAACACAATAAGTGTGAGGGGCCCAAGATTGTTCAACTGCCTCCCAGCATACATCAGGGGGATTACCAACAAGCCCCTGGCTGTCTTCAAGCAGGCACTGGACAGGCACCTCAAGTCGGTACCTGATCAGCCGGGCTGTGGTTCGTACGTTGGACTGCGTGCGGCCAGCAGTAACAGCCTGGTTGATCAGGCTCTGGTCCAACAAGAGGCCTGGTCACGGACCGGGCCGCGGGGGCGTTGACCCCTGGAATTCTCTCCAGGTAGACTCCAGGTAGAGAATGAACCATTGATGGACACCGCTCCACCTCCGGTTCCTCCTCCTTTCTCTTCTCCGTCTACACCCCTCTTTCCTTCACAGCGTCCCACTCCTTCTTTGATTACACGTCTTCTGCTGCCTCCACACGTGGACTTTTCTAACCCTGGCTTATTTGCAGTGGAATATCCGAGGCCTCAGGGGTAACCGGTGTAAGCTTCAGGTGTGGCTCTCCCAGTTTTTCCCTGTTGGTGTCTGTTTGCAAGAACCCAAATTACAATCCACTGTTATCCATCCCTTTTCGGGCTATGATTTGTTATATTCATCGGATCCTTTTTCCGATGGAACCTTTAACGAGTGCTGATGGTTCTGTTCACCAATTCACTGGTGCAGCTGGTAGTGCTGCTGTTGTCATACAGAGTGATGGCTCTCTTAAAGAAATTGGAGCACGCATCAATAACTGGGCCTCTACCCTTCAGACAGAACTGTTTGCCATACTCCTTGCACTCAAATGCGTCCATGTATCTAAGATTGACTCTCTAATTGTAACTGATTCTCTGTCATCCATAAATGCTCTCAACTCATCAAGTATAACTTGTAGCATGCTTGTATCAGAAGCCAGACACAGGTATGGTAGGATTGTGGATAGTAGAGTCAGAGTGCACATGCTGTGGATTCCATCTCACATTGGTCTTCAGATGCATGATAGAACTGATAAATTGGCTAAGTTTTATGCTTTCAAAGAAGGGGTAGATTACAATCTTGGCTTGTCAGTTAGCAGTTTGAGAACAATAATACGAAAAGAACTTCAACAGAATTTTATTGACTTAAGACTCAGGGAGATTGACACCAGTCAGTCCATCCATCATCATTCTATCATGCAGGAGGAGCCACATGTCTATGGTGCATCCAACAAAATAAGCAGGCTCTTGGATGTCACTACCGCCCGCCTCCGGCTGGGTTACAAGTATCTTTGGCAGGTTAAATCACCACCACCAGATGTAGACCAAACAAAATGTAAACTTTGCCAGTTGTATTATTGTCACACCCTGCGTTATTATGTACTGGAGTGCGATAAAATTAATGAATTCAGAGACAACTCACTTAGAAATGTTCAAGATATGTCAAAGTATTTTATCCACAGTGGTATATTATAGACCATTCTGGAAAAATACCCTGACTTTGCTCCCTCTAAATAAAGCATTACCACACATACGTGTGTGTGGGTGTATGTGTGTATGTGTGTGTGTGACCCAACAATTAATATTTGCATCAATAACTCATTACAGTTGTGACCGGGTGTAGACTAGTAAATTGCTCATTGCTTTATAATTTGTTTATGATTGCAACCATGTATAAAAGTAAGTAAATTTACTTACATGATTTATTACATTTGAAACTTGTGAGTTCATTACCTTTGTACCTTGTTCAGCTATCAAAACTTTGGGGCCCAGTCTCTGGACCCATTATGTACCTCTATAATCTGTAAATACCTTTGTAACTTGTCATGATTGTGACAAAATCTACCTGAGTTCATTACCTTTGTAACTTGCTCAGCTATCAAAACTTTGAGGCCCAGTCCCTGGACCCATTATGTACCTCTGTAATCTTTTGACTACCGCCCACAGGATGGGTATGGGGTGCATAATAAAGATATTAAACTAACTTATACGCACTGGTATTCCATACCGTCAGCTTTATGTTCATTCTTCTCTACATTACACCGCAGCCCGTATCCACTTGAATAAGTGATATACACTCTGTTCTTTATATCTCTTCCCCTCTCGGGCTTTGTCTATCACAGATGTCGATTTTCTGGTTTCCTCCTTGCTGCCACCCCTTCTGTTACTTGGCGATTTTAACGCATGGGAGTCACGCACTGTGACTCCCATGGCATTCAGTTGGAGGAATTTCTTGGTTCTCTTCCCCTCCATGTTTTAAATACGGGTACTCCCACCCATTTTGATCCTCGAACTCATTCTTTCTCTTGCATCGATCTCTCCATCTGCTCTTCCTCAACTGTCCTTAACTTCACCTGGTCTGTCCTCCCGGACTTACATGACAGCGACCATTTTCCAATCGTCCTCATGTCCCCTTCGTATTCTCCACCTTCTCGTAACACATGCTGGCAATTTGACCGGGTGAAATATGACTTTTACACACATGGTACTGCCTTTCATGAGGCTCCTTCCTCGTCCTCCATTGATGAGGTTTTACATCTCTTCTCGTCCTCCGTCTTCCTCGCAGCTTCACATTCTATCCCCCAAACCTCGGGCAAGCATTCTCAGAAGTGTGTGCCTTGGTGGTCTCCTGCTTGTGCTCGGGCAGTACGTTGGAAATTCGCTGCATGGGGCAGGTACTGGTATAACAGTAACACAGAGAGACTCCTTGATTTTAAGCAGAAGAGAGCAATAGCTCGATGTGTCATCCACGACGCTAAACGCACTTGCTGGCGGGATTACGTTTCCACCATCACTTTGGCTTCCTCGATGAGTGCAGTCTGGATGAAAGTGCGGAAATTGAGTGGTAAATTCTCCTCCGACCCCGCTCGTGTTCTTCGGGTTGCCCATGTCAATATAGCACACCCTCTTGCCGTTGCCACTGAAATTGGTAATCATCTGGTCCGCATTTCTCAGGGGCTACATCTATGCCCCTCGTTCCTTTCTTCTAAGTCTGCCAGCGAGTTAAAGCCCTTAAATTTTTCTTATAATGTGCCTTTTACCCTTCAAGAACTGGAAGCAACACACTCTGCTTGCCGATCGTCGGCACCTGGGCCAGACGGCATACATATTTGTATGCTACAGCATTTACATCAGTCTGCTCTTGCTGTCCTCTTATGACTCTTTAATCTTATATGGTCACAAGGAGTTATTCTCTAACTGTGGCCTCTTTAAGGGGGGCTCTCCTCTTCAAGGGGAGCTCCTTGGCGTGGTGAAGAGGCTCTTGGTCTGAGGAATTAGACCTTTTGGTCTTCTTCCTCAGAGTTTAGTTTGATATCTTTATTATGCACCCCATACCCATCCTGTTGGCGGTAGTCAAAAGATTACAGAGGTACATAATGGGTCCAGGGACTGGACCTCAAAGTTTGATGGCTGAGCAAGTTACAAAGGTAATGAACTCAGATGGTCACAATCATGACAAGTTACAAAGGTATTTGCAGATTACAGAGGTATATATAGGGTCCAGAGACTGGGCCCCAAAGTTTTGATAGCTGAACAAGGTACAATGGTAATTAATTCACTAGTTACAAGGTAATGAATCATGTAAGTAAATTTACTTACGTCTGTACATGGTTGCACTCATGAACAAATTATAAAGCAATGAGCAATCTATTAGTCTACACCCAGCCACAACTGTAATGAGTTATTGGTGCAAATTTTAATTGTTGGGTCACACACACACACATATACATATACACATACACACGCATACCTGTATATACATACACACGCATACCTGTATATACATACACACATACACATACACACATGTACATACACACACACACACGCCTCTCTCGCTCTTTCCCTCTCTCTCTACCCTCTCTCTCCTCTCTCTCTACCCTCTCTCTCCTCTCTCTCACCTCCCTCTCACTCTCTTCCTCTCTCACCTCTCTCTCTATCACCTCTCTCTCTATCCTCTCTCGCCCCTAATCCCTCCGCCCCATCCCCACTCTCCACACACCTCTAGTGATTCTCCTCTCTTCCTGTCTCTCTATCCCCTTCCTCTCACTCCCTCCTCCACTCTCCATACACCTCTGGCGATTTTCCCTCTTTTCCTGTCTCTCTCCCTCCTTCCTCTCACTCCCTCCTTGTCTCTCTCTCTCCTTCCTCTCACTCCCTCCTTGTCTCTCTCTCCTTCCTCTCACTTCCTCCTTCTTGTCTCTCTCTCCCCTTCCTCCCACTCCCTCCTTCCTCTCTCTCTCCCTCCCCTCTCTCTCCTCTCTCCCAATCTCCTCTCTCCTCTCTCTCCCAATCAATCCCCTCCTCTCCCTATCTCTCCCCTCTCCTTCTCTCCCTCCCATTCTCCCTCTCTCTCCCTTCCCCCTTCCTTCCTCCCTATCCCTCTCAGGTCTCCCTCCTGAAAATCTCCTCCCTCCTTCTGACACTCTCTCTGCCTCTCTCTCTATATCACTCTCTCTGACTCTCTCTCTATACCACTCTCTCTGCCTCTCTCTATACCACTATCTGCCTCCTCTTCCCTCCCTATCCCTCTCAGGCCTCCTCCTGAAAATCTCCTCCCTCCTTCTGACACTCTCTCTGCCTCTCTCTCTATATCACTCTCTCTGACTCTCTCTCTATACCACTCTCTCTGCCTCCTCTCTATACCACTATCTGCCCTCTCTTCCCTCCTCTCTGCCTCTCGATACCACTCTCTCTCTACCTCTCTGTCTCTCTCTACCTCTATCTCTCTGTCTCTCTCTCTCCTCTCCCTAAATCTCTCCCTCTCTCCCCCCTCCCTCCCATTATCCACCCTCTCTACTCTTCCTCTCCCTCTCTCCCTCCCCTTCCTTCCCCTTGATCTGCCCCTACCACACTACCTCCAAACAAATTCCCTCTCCTCTCTCTCTCTCTCTCTCTCTCTCTCTCTCTCTCTCTCTCTCCTCCCTCTATCCCTAATTGAGTACCCTGCCCTCGACCCTCCTCTCTGTCCTCCATCTCTCCCCTTCTGACACTCTCACTACATCCATAAGGGCACATCGCAGGAATATGGGCAGCTCAGGGAGAAGGATGCCAACAAGGGGTACGATGGTCGCTCCAGGGAGTTTACAGTGGGAAGAGGAACTCAATAGAAGGGAAAAGGAATGGGAGAGGAGGATGTTGATGATCAGCGAGGGAATGGAGAGGAGGATCGCTGAGGAGAGCAGAAAATGGGAAATGCAAGTCAAAAATGCAGAAGACAAGATCCAGATCTTAGAAGTGAAGCTGCAGAGCCTGATGCAGAGTAGAGATGCAAGTACCTGTTCAGAATCGGTGCTTGGAGCGTGTGCATCAGACACAGCCAAAGGGAATGCAGACTGAACCTAATTACCCCCCAATCCCCCTCCCCTATCCCATCTCCTCCATCCTCCCTTTTTTCCCTTTCCTCCTCATCCCTCCCTTATTTCCTTCCCATTTTTACCCTGGGAGCTTCTCTCCACAGGCATTCTATTTCCTAGGTAGGGGGAAGGGTATCGTGGTCCATCCCATTCCGTTGAGGTCCTTGGCGGTGGTGTAGTTTGCCGTGGAATCTGGATCGCCTGGGGATGTCCCGATCCCTCTCCAGTCTCCCAGGGGGTGGCCTTGGGTATCTTTCGGGCAATGGGTGTATCTCTGGAGGCCACCTTTCAGATTCCAGGGGTGGTGGCCGAAGGTGGTATGCTTTGTGGCAGATATCCGGCCGCCCTCTCTTTTGTCCGCCGAGGTGGCTCGGTGGATGTGAGTTGCTATCCCGGATTGCTTCTTTACTGGCATGAAGGGTAGGGTATGGCACGGGTTCCATGCAGCATCTGCACTACTTTGGTGTAGTGCAGAGGGGGATTTACGCCCTTTTCATTCCTCCTAGAAGCTATTCCTCCACGTTCCCCTCTTTTTTTATTCTTTTTTTTCTTTTTATTTTCTTTTCCTTCTTTTTTTTTCTTAAAAACAAAAAGAAAGAAGTAACCTAACCATTGATGCTCTAATCCGTGAAACTACCCCCGGGCCCCTTCTTGATACCGCACCTAGTTCTGACCCTACCTCGTTTATGAACAACTATTCAGACAACTCTAATACCCCTGTACCTCTTGCTGGTGCCGGTTCATCACCTGCTTCAGGTACCGGGGTTCCGACTGGCCCTTTCGATATGTCTGACCTTTGCTATTCTCTGACCTTGATTCCGGCTTCTCCCTTAACGGTGCAGCAATTTTCGAATTGCCCGCCCGTCACACGTCGGACCGCCTCCTGTCCCTCATTCAAACGACCAAGACCCTTACATGACGACTCGACACTTCCTGCTCATTCATCTCAGAAATGACCAGCTCGTCATGCACTCCCCTTAAATGCTCTGTTTCACACTACTCAATGGACAAAGTTTTTTACTCTACGACCGACCTCTCCTAATACCTATCTTTCCGATCATAGTATTGGTAAAGCTCTCCTACACCATGTAGGTAAAAATATCTCATTTCATGCTCTCAAGAACGGCACTCGCATCATCACAGTCCAGAATGCTGGCCAAGCTCGCGATCTTTCCCTCTTTACTACCATAGATACTATTCCTATCACTATTGACAAGCATCATTATCTCAATTCTTGTAGTGGTACTGTCATTTTACCCCACACCATTGTCCAACGGAATTTACAGACATGTGGTGCTGACATTTTGGAGCAGCTTGAGCTCCAAGAACTCCCTATCCTTAAAGTTGACACTTTTGTAATCCCTGCCAATAAGCGAAGACGTTATCCTTGCAATATAGCTCGTTTAACATTTGAGAGCCGTGAACTTCCACCTTCGCTCTACATTGCAGGTCAACATTTACAAGTTCGAAAGGTGACCCCTATTTCCTATTCTCGCATTGCTAAACGTCACCCCACTTGTGGGGTCCCAACTTCCCCGGCTTCCTCTGTGGTCGCCCCATCCTCAGTCACCCCTGTCTCAAATCCTTTTGCTGTTCTTGGCTCTGAAGTCCCTACCTCGGCATCTCTTACTATCCACACTCCTTCCTCTACTCACTCGCACAGTTCTGCGTCTACACGCCCTCGTTCACCACCTAAACCTCAGCGCCCCCCTTCTTCTCATAAGTCAGGCAAAAAATCCCCATTGCCGGGTTCTTCTCCTCCGACTAGTTCTGTAACGTGTGTGGAGGTTCATCCTCTTCCTCGTTCAATGTCTTCATCCCCTGTCCCCTCCCATGTTCCTTCCTTGACTGCCCCGCCCCAGGCCGCTTCCACTCCTGTCCCCTCCCAAGCCCTTTTGACAGTTTCCTCTTCCATCTCCTCACCCTCTACTTTCGTACCGTCTATTGTCTCCCAGATTGTCGCTCACACCTCCTTTCATCTCTAATGTGGTCCCACATCCTACATTTATGAAACCCGAAACGCTGGAGACTATTGCAGAATTTATTGCAGAGACTGAACCATTGATGGACACTGCTCCACCTCAGGTTCCTCCACCTCTCTCTTCTCCGTGTATACCCCTCCTTCCTTCACAGCGTTCCCCTCCTTCTCTGATTACAAGTTTTCTGCTGCCTCCACACGTGGACTTTTCTAACCCTAGTCCATAGATACCTCTAACTTCGACTTATATCTTTCTCTCCATACATCATGGCGTACTTGCAGTGGAATATCCGAAGCCTAAGGGGTAACTGGGGTGAGCTTCACGTGTTGCTCTCCCAGTTTTCCCCTGTTGGTGTCTGTTTGCAAGAACCCAAATTGCAATCCTCTGTTATCCGGCCCTTTTCAGGCTATGATTTGTTGTATTCATCGTATCCTTTTTCCGATGGAACCTTTAATGAAAGTGCTCTTCTTATACGCACTGGTGTGCCATACAGTCAGCTCTATGTTCATTCTTCTCTACATTACACCGCAGCCCGTATCCACTTGAATAAGTGGTATACACTCTGTTCTTTATAACTCTTCCCTTCGCGAGCATTGTCTATCCCAGATGTTGATTTTCTGGTTTCTTCCTTGCTGCCACCCCTTCTATTACTTGGCAATTTTAACGCACACCATTTTCTTTGGGGAGGGTTGCACTGTGACGCCTGTGGCGTTCAGTTGGAGGCATTTCTTGCTTCTTTCCCCCTCCATCTTTTAAATATGGGTACTCCTACCCATTTTGATCCCCGAACTCATTCTTTCTCCTGCATCGATCTTTCCATCTGCTCTTCATCAACTGTCCTTGACTTCACCTGGTCTGTCCTCCCAGACTTGCATGATAGCGATCATTTCCCAATCATCCTTAGGTCCCCTTCGTATTCTCCACCTCCTCATAGCCCAGGCTGGCAATTTGACCAGGCAAAATGGGACCTTTACGCACATCTTACTGTCTTTCATGAAGTTCCTTCCTCGTCCTCCATTGATGAGGTTTTACATCTCTTTTCGTCCTCCGTCGTCACGGCAGCTTCACATGCTATCCCCCAAACTTCGGGCAAGCATTCTCAGAAGTGTGTGCCTTGGTGGTCTCCTGCTTGTGCTCGGGCAGTATGTTTGAAAGGCACTGCGTGGGGCAGGTATCAGTATAACAGAACCACAGAGAGACTCCTTGATTTTAAGCAGAAGAGAGCAATTGCTCGCCATGTCATATGTGATGCTAAACGCACTTGCTGGCTAGATTACGTTTCTATGGTCACTTCGGCTTCCTCTATGAGTGCAGTCTGGACGAAAGTGCGAAAATTGAGTGGTAAATTCTCCCCCGACCCGGCTCCTGTTCTTCAGGTTGCCGGTGTCGATATAGCACACCCTCTTGCCGTTGCCACTGAAATTGGTAATCATCTGGTCCGCATTTCTCAGGGGCTCCATCTATGCCCCTCATTCTTTTCTTCTAAGTCTGCCAACGAGTTAAAGCCATTAGATTTTTCTTCTCTCAGAGAAGAATCTTATAATGTGCCTTTTACCCTTCAAGAACTGGAGGCAACACTCTCTGCTTGCCGACCATCGGCAGCTGGGCCAGACGGCATACATATTCGTATGCTACAGCATTTACATCAGTCTGCTCTTACTGTCCTCTTATGACTCTTTAATCTTATATGGTCGCAAGGAGTTATTCCCCAGCTGTAGAAGTCTGCTATTGTTCTCCCTTTTCGCAAACCTGGTACTACGGGACATGATACCTCCCACTACCGTCCCATCGCTCTTACCAGTGCAGTTTGCAAGGTGATGGAACATCTAGTTAATAGACGTTTGATGGGGTATTTAGAGACACACAGTAGTCTCTCCACTAGTCAATATGGCTTTCGTAAGGGCCGTTCTGCCATTGACCCCTTGCTGCACTTGGATACGTATATTCGTAATGCTTTTGCCAATAACCACTTGGTTATCGCCATCTTTTTCGATCTTGAGAAGGCTTATGACACAACTTGGAAGTATAATATCTTGACCCAGGCCCACTCCTTAGGCCTCCGAGGCAATCTACCATTTTTCTCACGGGTATCTCATGGAGAGGCTCCCTGCCCTTCTCTGTGAGCATTGTCAGGTTCCAGTGTCTGTTCGACATATTTTGTTGGACTGCCCACTATCAACGAGCACGCAGAATTTACCTCCAATGGCGTCTTCGCTCTGCGGCCCTTTCTTTACCTTCCCTTCTTGCAGATGGACCCTCCTTTAATCCTGACTCTCTCGTTGACTTTTTGACAGAAACTGACTTACTACACAAACTCTGAAGATTATACCTCTAGCACCTTCCTCAGTCCCTTCTACTTCGATCTCTTGCTACCCTCCACCCCTGCACTACCCACTGTCCTGCTGCAATCCATACCCTACTAATCATCCATCTCCCTCTTACAATCTATTCTCCCTGCATCCTGTCCTGCCCTGCTGCGCTGTATAACCCATGTGGTTTAGCGCTTCTTTTGATTATAATAATAATAATCTACATCTGCTCTTCCTCAACTGTCCTCGACTTCACCTGGTCTGTCCTCCCGGACTTACATAACAGCGATCATTTTCCAGTCATCCTTAAGTCCCCTTCATATTCTCCACCTCCTCGTAGCCCAGGCTGGCAATTTGACCGGGCGAAATGAGACCTTTAAGCACATCTTACTGCCTTTCACGAAGTTCCTTCCTCGTCCTCCATTGATGAGGTTTTACATCTCTTTTCGTCCTCCATCTTCACAGCAGCTTCGCATTTTATCCCCCAAACCTTGGGCAGGTATTCTCAGAAGTGCGTGCCTTGGTGGTCTCCTGCTTGTGCTCGGGCAGTACGTTTGAAACGCGCTGCATGGGGCAGGTATCGGTATAACAGAACCATAGAGTCTCCTTGATTTTAAGCAGAGGAGAGCTATTGCTCGCCGTGTCATGCGCGACGCTAAACGCAATTGCTGGCGGGATTATGTTTCCACCGTCACTTCAGCTTCCTCTATGAGTGCAGTCTGGAAGAAAGTGCAGAAATTGAGTGGTAAATTCTCCCCTGACACGGCTCCTGTTCTTCAGGTTGCCGGTGTCGATATAACACACCCTCTTGCCGTTGCCACTGAAATTGGTAATCATCTGGTTCACATTTCTCAGGGGCTCCATCTATACCCCTCGTTCCTTTCTTCTAAGTCTGCCAGCGAGTAAAGCCCTTAGATTATTCTCCTTTCAGAGAAGAATCTTATAATGTGCCTTTTACCCTTCTTCAAGAACTGGAGGCAACACACTCCGCTTACCGATCATCGGCAGCTGGGCCAGACGGCATACATATTCGTATGCTACAGCATTTACATCAGTCTGCTCTTACTGTCCTCTTTAATCTTATATGGTCGCAAGGAGTTCTTCCCCAGCTGTGGAAGTCTGCTATTGTTCTTCCTTTTCGCAAACCGGGTACTACGGGATGTGATACCTCCCACTATCGTCCCATCACTCTTACCAGTGCACTTTGCAAGGTGATGGAACGTCTAGTTAATAGACATTTGATGTGGTATTTAGAGACGCACAATAGTCTATCCCCTAGTCAATATGGCTTTCGTAATGGCTGTTCTGCCATTGACCCCTTACTGCGCTTGGATATGTATATTCGTAATGCCTTTGCTAATAATCACTCTGTCATCGCCATCTTTTTCGACCTTGAGAAGGCTTATGACACAACTTGGAGGTATAATATCTTGGCCCAGGCTCACTCCTTAGGCCTCCGAAGCAATCTACCATTTTTCCTTATGGCCTTCTTAACTGAAAGACATTTCCGTGTCTGGGTTAGTAATGAACTTTCCCGGAATTTGTCCAAGCTGAAGGTGTCCCCCAGGGTAGTGTTCTGAGCACAACACTCTTTCTCCTTGCTATAAATAATCTGGCATCTGTTCTCCCATCCAATATTTGGTCATCGCTCTATGTGGATGACTTTGCTATAGCTTGTGCAGGTTCTGACTGTCACCTCATTGCAGTTTCCCTCCAGCATGCCGTCAACTGGGTTTCTGATTGGGTCACCACTCACGGGTTTAAATTTTCTAGTGGCAAAACTCATCAAATTACGTTTACTAGACGTTCAGTGGTCTCTCATCATCCATTGTATCTATATGGCTCACGTATCCCAGAATGTGATACAGTCATGTTTCTCAGACACCTGTTTGACCGTCGATTGTCCTGGAAACCTCACATTACCTCTCTGAAGGCAACTTGTCATAGCCGGCTGAACCTCCTAAAAACCCTTGCACATTTTTCATATGGGGCTAATCGTAGAACTCTCCTTCGCCTGCATTCAGCCGAAATTTTATCGAAACTCGATTATGGTGACCAGATTTATTCGGCGGCCTCCCCTGCTACTCTTTCCAGCCTTAATCCCATCCATCACCAGGGTTTGCGTTTATGCCTTGTTGCATTTCGTTCTTCCCCGGTTGAGAGCCTCAATGTAGAAGCGAACATTCCATCCTTGTCCGATCGTCGTGATGCACATTGCATTCGCTATTATGTTTGCTCTCATGACCTCCGTAATCCTTCCATGTATAGGATTGTCACAGATGTTAATAGACGCTCGTTATTTGTTCGTTGTCCCTGTTTACTTCGTCCATTTTCTCTTCGTCTACATTCACTCTTGTCTTCCCTTCAGCTACCACCTTTATATGTTCATGTGACAAATCCCTTTCCCCTACCCCCTTGGGAAGTTCCTGGTGTCCGTGTCTGTACTATTCCTGTACTTTGCGCGAAAGCCCAACTATCTACGGCGGCTTCTCGCTTTTTTTTTCTAGACCACTTCCGTTCTCATTCCCATGCCATCGCAGTGTACACCAATGGATCTAAGTCATCAGACGGAGTCGGATTCGCAGCAGTATTCCTGGACAGTGTCGTGTGAGGGCATCTATTACCCTGGGGTAGCATATTTAGGGCTGAATTGTATGCCATTCTTGTGGCACTTATCCGTATTGCATCTATGCCTGTGTCACCATTTGTGATCGTTTCAGACTCCCTTAGTGCTTTACAGGCTATCCATAAAATTGATACACCTCACCCCCTTGTTCTTCGTATCCAACTTTGGTTACACAGTATCTCTAGCAGGCACAAAGATATTTTTTGTTGGGTCCCTGATCATGTTGATGTACAGGGCAATGAACAGGCAGACACTGCTGCGCGGTCAGCAGTACATGACCTTCCAGTTTCATATAGAGGTTTTCCATTCACGGACTATTTTGCAGTCATTGCTACCCACCTTCGCACCCGTTGGCAACATCACTGGTCTGACCTGCTAAATTATAAACTTCATTCTATTAAACCGATTATAGATTTCTGGCCTTCTTCTTGCCACCAATGTCGAGGTTGGAGACTACACTCTCCCGTCTTCGCATCAGCCACACTCGTCTTACTCACGGGTATCTTTGTGAGCATTGTCAGGTTCCAGTGTCTGTTCGCCATATTCTGTTGGACTGCCCACTCTATCAAGGAGCACGCAGAATTTACCTCCAATGGCGTCTTTGCTCTGCGGCCCTTTCTTTACTTTCCCTTCTTGCTGATGGGCCCTCCTTTAATCCTGACTCTCTCATTGACTTTTTGACAGCAACTGACTTACTACACAAACTCTGAAGTTTATGCCTCTAGCACTCCCCTCAGTCCCTTCTATTGCAGTCTCTTGCTATACTTTATCCTTGCACTATCCACTACCCTGCTACACTCCATACCCTACTAATCATCCCTCTCCCTCTTACAATCCATTCTTCCTGCATCCTACTTTACCCTGCGGCGCTGTATGACCCCTGTGGTTTAGAGCTTCTTTTGATTATAATAATAATACTTCAATCTCTTGCTATACTCTATTCTTGCACTATCCACTACCCTGCTACACTCCATACCTTACTAATCAATCCTCTCACTCTTACAATCCATTCTTCCTGCATCCTATTTTACCCTGTGGTGCTGTATGACCCCTGTGGTTTAGCGTTTCTTTTGATTATAATAATAATCTTGGGAGGATTCACCATAGAACAATTTCTCATTGATCTGGAATGACAATAAGAATGTTATGTACACACCCAGACCACTACAGAATTCATATATGCACTAGAAATGTTTATAAAAAATATTTATTTACTGAAATTTCAAATGTGGCCCCGACGGGCGGGACTGTTTTTTTGCGGTCCTTTTTTGTTGCACTTTTTTCAGTTGCATGGTACACTTATATTATGCTTCACTAACTCCTGATATATATCACAAAATATGCCTAAACTACGGCTAAAATACGGCTCTATGTGACGCCAAGCTAGAAGTGTTTACATTTTGGTCTCTCAACCAATGGGAAGCGAGCAGACGGCAGTCTCACGCAGCTGGAGAGAGTCGCAGAAGGCTTGTGATTGGTCAGAAATGGAGAACGGGAACCTAGATGCACAGGGGGAGTAGGATGACAGGCGCAAAAAAAACACGCTTTCAGGATCGTTTTTTCACGGTCCTGCTCGGTAAAGGGTATTTAGGTGAGTTTGGTGCAGAGATTTAAAAGCTCTTGTGTGTGGGAGTTTTCATCTGAGTTGCCTCCTGGTGTTATCTCTGCTACAACATTATTTGCTATGTTCCTCCATTTTAGGTGCCTTAGGTTGAAATTACCCAGGAGCAAGATGGTGGGGGCAGGAGCTGGAAGATTTTCCAGACAGTGGTCAATTATAACTTTGAATTATAACTTTGTTTGGAGTGGTGCTAGTGCGTGGAGAATTAATCATCTGAAGAGCTCTCTTCTTGCAATCTTTGATGAAAAGGAAGGAAAATGTAAATTAGTGAAGGTTTGGTGAATGTATGTACATTCCTCGTCCTTTTTCATCAAAGATTGCAAGAAGAGAGCTCGTCAGATCATTAATTCTCCACGCACCAACACCACTCCAAACAAAGTTATAATTCTTCCCAACAGCCAGGTTGCATCCAACATTTCTAAAGTACTTGCTAAATCTAACACCAGAGTCGCCATCGCTTCCAGTCTTTCTATAAGGGATCTAACCAGGACAAAATCCAAGCACCATGAACCAGTCAACGCAGGGGTTTACACTACACCCTGTGGAGGCTGCGACAAGATTTATGTAGGAGAAACGGTAAGAAACCTCGAAACACGCTTCAAAGAACACATTAATGCATGTAGGAACGATAACCTGAACAACGCCTGCATACAACACCGAAATTCCACCAATTATCTCATGAAATTCAAAGATGCCTGATTAGTAATCAAAGAAACTGATTTCCGCAGACGCAAGTGCCTTGTATCAGCACTTATCGCTGTTTCTAACACAAACAAAATAAAGGCAGCTTCACCATCTCTGAAGTCTTAGCAAGAATCCTCCTGAAAACAATAAACCCTACCATCATATAGACTCTCCTGCTAATACCACACAAGCGCATCGCAGATGTGGAACACTCCTACAGGCCTTCACTTTTCCAACCTCCTTCAGAAATATTTGTCTAACCTGTTTTAATACTACCCAAGTATGTAATTGTTTTTATCACCCTTTACTCATGTGCAAGTTGATTGTTCTACCTTATTGTATTACTACTACTACAACTTATATCACTACTACTTCTACCACCACTAGTATTACACATCACTTTGAGAGTATATATATATACCCTCTGTGTCCATGTATTGCTTGTAACGGCTTGAAAAAGCTCCTGGAGAGCGGATCGTTGCCACAATAAAATGTCTCATTAGTTGCATTTGTGTCCTTTTACTTAACATATTGTCGGTAATTCTACCAATATTAATACAATAATAATAATTCCTAATGCTAGACACAGATATACTAAAGTTATATTCTACATTCTCCTTCTGGGTACTCTTCTTGGCTAACATATCAACTTTAACATGAAGGAGTAATCCAATATGTGATGGAATCCATAGCAATTGTACATCATTTCCTTTGTCCCGGATTTTTGAGTATCTATACCTGGCTTCTCCAATGAGCATCCTGTTAGAGTCATTATATGAGTCAAGAGCCTTCAGTGATGACATAGAATCAGTAATGATGATAGAGTCAAGCTCAGTGTAATAAGTTAGCTTTAGTGCCATTAGGATTGCAAACAATTCAGTTTGCAGTGTAGACGCCCAGTTGTTAATGCTTATGCCTAGTTCAACAAATTTATTATTGGTCTTAACTAGGGAGGTGGCAACAAGAGCAGATGCAGCCCTGCCAGAAGACTCCTGTTTAGATCCATCAGTGTATATAACTTGTGATAACTTATTACTACCAGCTAGGCGAGAAATTTCTTCTTGAGCAGTTGCTTTAACAAGTGATTTAAGGAAGGGATTACTAGAAATGAGCTTCTTGGGAGGGGCTTGCAGGTATGTGATATTAAATGAACACATCTTCCATGGAGGGGTGAAATGCTCTTGTTGCCTACAGTGATACAATTCATGCAGGTTGTAAAACTTAATGTAATTGCATGTTTTCACAATCCATTTAGATCTGTGAGTATTTACTTCTAGACATTTAGTAATATTCATTGTGCCACTCCAGAAATGATTGCAGTTGGTGTACGATTTCTGTAATTTCCTGCCAGCTTTTTTTTCTTCCTGGCTCTAAAAAACCTCTCTCTGGAGTGGCTGTGGCTACCCATGTTTTCCCATGGTCTGGATGTTTTGTATCTTCTTGTACCCTCTAGGTGGTGTGCCTGGCAATATAAATTATAACACTGTCTTTCCTGAACTGATGAGTGACACATTTCAGGGTGGAAAAGCTTACAGGAAGGGAGATCGCATTTTCCTGTTGTCATATGGGCACGGCATTTTTTAGGATGGTCAAAGTTGCATGTCCCATCCGTTTTTTCCGGATATTCCATGCCTGCGGATACCAAGTGCACAGAATTTCCATAGGCCTGGTTTCTGTTTGCCTTGGATTTTTGTGACTGTATTCCCTACTGGTGTGTGTTTTCCTGTCTCATTTCTATCTTCAGCACTAGTACTAACAATGGAGCTTTCTCCAGTTATTTCTGGTAATTTATCTTCACTATTTCTAGGGACATCCCCTTGTTTACTATCTCCCGTGGTATTGCTAGTTTGTAACATTGGTTTTTCCATGTCCTTGTCCTCCATGTCCTGCATGAATTGTATCACTGTAGGCAACAAGAGCATTTCACCCCTCTATGGAAGATGTGTTCATTTAATATCACATACCTGCAAGCCCCTCCCAAGAAGCTCATTTCTAGTAATCCCTTCCTTAAATCACTTGTTAAAGCAACTGCTCAAGAAGAAATTTCTCGCCTAGCTGGTAGTAATAAGTTACCCATCAATTGCACAACCCAGGATAGCATGGGTTTAGAGCAGGCCGCTCCTGTCTGTCCCAACTACTGGACCACTACGACAAGGTCCTGGATGCTCTAGAAGATAAACAGAATGCAGATGTTATATACACAGATTTTGCAAAAGCCTTTGACAAGTGTGACCATGGTGTAATAGCACACAAAATGGGGATAAAGGAAAAAAGGAAAAGTTGGTAGATGGATCTATAATTTCCCCCATGTTGAACACAAAAGTAGTAGTCAACAGGTAAATCTGAGGCAGCTACTGTGAAAGCTCTTTTCCCCAAGGCACAGTACTTTTCCCATCCTTTCCTCATCCTCATATCAGACATTGACAGGGATATGACAGTGCTGTGTCTTCCTTTGCAGATGACAGAATCTGTATAACAGTGTCCACCCGTTTAAGACACTGCAAGACTCCAAGCAGACATAAACCAAATCTTTAAATGGGCTGGGAAAAAAATAGAAGTTTAATGAGAGAAATTTCAATTACTAGATACGGAAAACAAAAAAATTATAATTTATCGGAGTACAAAACTAATTCCAACCCACAATAGAGCGAAAAACTAATGTCAAAAAAACCTGGGAGTGATCATGTCAGAGGATCTCGCCTTCAAGGACCATAACAATGTAGCAATTGCATCTGCTAGAAATATGACAGGATGGATAATGAGAACCTTCAAAACCAGGGATGCCAAGCCCATGTTTACACTTTACAGATCGCTTGTTCTATCTAGGTGGGAAAATTGTGCACACTAACTGCACCTTTCAAGGCGGGTGAAATTGCTGACCTTGAAAATGTGCAGAGAACCTTCACCGCCCCATAAGTGCGATAAACCCCTCAACTACTGGGAAGCTTGAAGTTCCTAAACCTGTACCCCTAGAACGCAGGCGGAGAGATA
>WNWK01022608.1:0-32253 GCA_009830355.1 Cherax destructor
CCCCCGGGGTTGCTGTCTCCAACCTACTACCTACTACTTGTGTAGCCAAATTGTGAAAAAGAATAAATTGATATGGATGGTGTGGAAAAGAGCAAATCTTTATATACAGATACATCTGTAAATAAAAGTTTTCCTGCACATACTATTTTTTAAACCCCTTTAAAAGGGTCCACACGTATATTTCGTTAGCACCTTCTGCCCCAAACGTATATTTACTTTTATTTTCCTGCCTCCAAATTTGGCATGATTGGCCTGAGATGCCTTGTCAGTATAGAATGTGTCTTAACACTCGGTGTGCGCCATTTTAAAGAAATCTGGGATCACTTATACCTTGTGGAAGCACCATTAAATTGAGGGCCCGAAAACACTGTCAAACCCCAAAGATTCACTGATGTCATGTCATATTAAACCCCTTTTAAGGGGAAAAGGGTTTTCCCTAACTGGCTGCCTGCCTGCCTGGGGATCTGGCTGGCAAACAGCTGGTTGGCCACCTGGCTGGCCACAGTTCATCAGTGGGTACCTGATTGGTTGTCTATCTCGTCTGTGTATCTGTCTGTATCTATCTGTCTCTGTCTCTATCTGTCTCTATCTCACAGGAACACATACGAAATAAATTATACATAGTGTAAATTACTTAGGATCAAAAATCAAGTAAAAGTGTTATAATGTGCTTGTGATCTCGTAATACCAGTTGGTTCCTGAGCTACTCTCTGAGACAAGCAGACAGAAAGGAGACAACACACAGACAACAGAAAGACAAAAACACGACAGACAGAAAGCAGACAGACAGATACAGACAGAAGTCAGGTTTGCATAACAAAAAAAGGAAGCAATGGCTGTCAAATGTCATCACTGTAATTACTGGACTGATAAAAAGAAAAGACAATGGCTCCCTCTCGTGAAATGTCCCCGAGTCATTAGTGGAGATCAGATGAGATAAGGCAGCGACACAAATCTTTTATTATTATTATTATTATTATAATTATTATTATGCACTATTATTATTATTATCATTATTATTCACTATCATTATTATTATTTTTTTTTTATCCTATCATTATTATTATTATTATTTGAGAACAATTTCAGTCCCTATTAGTGTCAGAACACAGATTTTTAAATCACAAGAACTACTATAAATTGTGATTATGATAAATAAAAATTATATAAAATAGTAAAAAAAGTGAAAAAAAAAGGTTTTCGGCAACGATTCTGCAAGCGGGAGGGCTCCTGTTGCTGTCAGGTGAGCATCCCGTGCCCTTCTCTGCCTCATATCTCAGTAAATCTGCCCAAAATTTTTTTTTTTTTTCCATAACATTTAAAACATTTCTCTTTATTTCTATAAAAAAAAAAAAAATTTTTCCCCAAAGATTCGGGGCACAGTTTTAAAGAAATATAGTTTGGGCCGTTTAAGGGGTTAACCATACATGTCTGCAAGTCTTACCATCCCCCACCATGGATGGAAGAAATAAAAAATTCTCATAAATTAGAAATAAGATATGAATGGATTTTGCTCTTTTTCCTGGCGTTCTCAGTGTCCCGGGGTGGGTGAAAAATTTTTCCCGTAAATTTGCCCCAATTTAAAACATTTGGTTTTATTTCAACCCACCTGTTAAATTACATTGCATTTGGGCCCTTTTGTTAAAGAAATGAGAGAAATTTACAGACAGATTAATACTTTTTTTAATTTTTTTAAATGTCTCAGCCATAAATATATACAGGGGCCCCCGGTTAGCATAATTCTTTCCCAGAATGCTGTTCAAGTGCCGTTACCGAAAAAATTTTTTCCCCTGGACAAATGTAAATTGATTATCCGTTTCAGCCCCCAAAAAAATACACTTAAAAAAGCACTTACAAAAATACACCATAATTTTCGAGTTGGGGCATCATAAACCGGGGCCCACTGTACTATAATGATTTGATACATTTGATAATGTAATCCTTAACCCTTAAACTGTCCACACGTAGAAAGTTCACCTGGACGCCCTGAATATTCTGAAAAAAATTTTTTTTTTTTCCCCTTTAAACTGTCCACACGTAGATCTCTTACTCCCCCCTTTCTCCGAATTTTTTAAAAAAAAAAAAAATTTTTTTTTTTTTAAATGAAAAACGCATTTAAAACAGAATAGGCTAAAAAAATTTAGGGCCAGCTTCCGAGATATAACCCGAAGTTGGTGCGGATGCTCACCTGACGGCACCAAAAAGTCCCCCCAAATAATGATATATTTTTTTTTTAGTTTTAAATTTATACAATTTTTATGTTCGGGTAATTACAATTTATAATAGTTCTTGTGATTTAACCCAATCTTTGTTCTAACACTAATATTAGGTGCTGAAATAGTACTCAAATAGTCCAATGACACCAACGGGTGAACAATTTCACCTGCCATGGTCTTTTACTATTGTCTATAAATATATACAAAGTATTTATAGGTAAAATTTTTAACATCCTGGAGTATATATGAAACTCCTTGAAGAAGGGTGTTTGACAATTGTCAGATAACTACTGATAAGGCAGTGACATTGATGAATGAATGTGTGAAAGGAAACCCCTTCTTTGTTTTCACTTCTGATCTGTCTATCTTTATCTGTCTTTTCTATCTGTCTGTTATCTTCTGTCTATCTATCTGTCTGTCTATCTATCTGTTATCTATCTGTTTATTTATTATCTATCTATCTGTCTATCTGTTTTCTATCTGTCTAGCTCGGCTTATCTGTCTTTGTTTTGCCTATGTGTGCCGGGGGTATAATATAAACCCCTTGACTAATGGTGAAAAGTGTCAGATAACATACGCCCAATGACATTGATGAATAAAATGGCGGGGAAACCCCTGCTTTGTTTTCCTGTATCTGTCTATCTATCTGTCCATCTTTATCTGTCTGTTCTCTGTTAGCTCTGCACTGTCTTTCTGTCTGCCTTGTGCCATTTATGAAACCCTTTAAAGTGGTTTATGACAAGTGTCAGATACACTGACAGCAGGGACCCCTCTCTTTTTTCCACTGTTATCTGTCTGTCTGTCATCTGCTTTCTTTCCGTTGTGCCAACAGGTTTATACGTGATGCAAAGTGACAATGCAAAACTTGCCAGTCATGCGTATTATTCTTATATATACAAGCATTGTATAGGACTTTGCCTGGAATTTTGGGGTTATCCCAGGTAATTTACACTATGTATAATAACTGTACTTATGTTAATGTGAGAAAAGAAAGGTTAATATATAATAGACAGATATAGACGAAAGAGATATATGATAGACAAAATATAAACAAAATATAGACAGAAAAATAGACAAATAAAATATAAACAGAAAAGCACAGAGACAGCCAGAAAGCCAGCCAGCCTGCCAAATATAAGAACAAAAAAAAACGAATGCAGAAGGCCTACTGGCCCCTGAAGCAGGTCCATATCACCCCCCGTTAACCAAGACCCACCTATCCCGGTCCATCCCCTCAAAGGGAAAGGGGAAGCATCGACCAAACACAAGCTAGTCAGGTCCAACTCACACCCCCCCCAACCACTCTGATTTATCGAACCTATTTTTTCTTTTTTTCCCTTTTAAAGTGTTAATGGGCATGACATCAGTGAATCCATGGGGTTTGCCACATTATTTTCATCAGGTGGCACTCAATTGAACAGTGCTCCCCCAAGGTACTAAGTGGTCCCCGTTTTTTTTAAAACTGTAAATGAGGGCGCAGACCCTTTTCTCATGTCTAGGCGCCCCGGGCCCCTTGCACTAAATTTTAAGGAATGAAAAATAAACTTTTATCTACGTTGGGCAGTACGCGTAAAAAAGTATTTTCCCCCTTTTGGACATTTTAAGGGTTAAATAAAAGCGCATTTTTTTAAACAGGATAGGCTAAAAAAAAAAATTTTGAGCCGTTTTCCGAGATATAAGCCCAAAAGTTGGTGCAAAATGAGGGGGGGTTGGAACATTTTTTTTGGCAAAAAAAACTTTTTTTTTTTTCTCAATTTTTTCCTTTTTTTGTTTTTTTTATCCCTTGATAATAATGTTTTGATGCAGATCTTTTGATATCATTGCCAATTTTGTTTGGGCACAAATTTTTTGGTCCAAAAATTAGTAATCATACTGTCAAAAACACATTTCCCCTGATAAATGAATTTTTACACCTGGTTCAATCATTTATTTTTTTTCTTTTTATAAAAAGGTATTTACAGGCCCCCTTTATGTTTCTAAAAGCCCCACTTTTTATACCCCCAAAAAGCATGGATTCATACAAGTGCCACCCCACATTGCTGACACATGTATCGTGTGTCTTTTGCACGGGGGCCTTTTTCTTTGCCCCCCCCTTTTTTTGAAAAACTTCTTTTTTTGGGAGATGGAATGGTATAGGCGTGACAGTTGGGGGTTTTTTGGTTTTGGGGATTTCCCCTTCTGGTTGTGGGTGACAGGTGCTGTTGTGGGTGACAGGTCACTGTTGGGGGGTTGACATGCTTGGGGGGCAGGTTGGGTGGTACCATTTTTCCCGCTATCTTTTGATGACATTTGGGGGGAAATTTCCCCATTCTTGCCCTTTCCCCCGTTTTTTATTTCGTACATGTTAAAGGGGCATTGAGCATTGCAATGCCCAAAAGGGGGGCTTTTATATCCATTTGGGACTCCTACAAAAAGTCAAAAAATATCATCATGTCACACTTTTCACTGTGCATATTTTTGTATTGATGACAACAATGGTTTTTTAATGGGGTTTTGTTGAGCCTGCTCAGTCTGTCTGTCTTTCCATCTGTTTCTGTGGATGGTTGACAGCAATGTCACCCCGTTTGTCATGCCGGACAGTGCCATGATTATTGGCATGAAAAACCTCCCTACACTTCCTCCAGTGAATTTTGGCATTTTTTTTATTTCTTTCACTGTTTCACATACAGGGGAAACCCCCGGCCCCGATGTTTCATCTTCTTTTTTTCGGGAAAACCCTTTTTCGGAAAAAATTTTTTTGGACTTCGATGTTTGCCCTTTTTTTAAATTTCCCGGGCCTGCCCCCTTTGGGGCCCAACTGGGCCCCCCGGAGCGAGTGCTTTGTTTAAAAGCGGGCGACCACCCACCCCCACCCACGCATTCCTTCCAGTATATTGTCATTATTCCCGCTTTTTTTAGTGCTTGCAACTGCTAAATAAGCTACCAGGGGAAAAAAGATCCCATGTAAGCCTGTGGCAAGGGGAAAAAAATATTTGGGGGGAATGAAAAAAAGGAGATAATAAAAAAATAAAAAATGGAGGCGTATCAGTGAGCCCCCGGCTGTATGGAAACCCCCCATTCTACCATCGCTCCATTTGGATAAAAATATTAAATAAAATGGGAAACTGTTGTTGAAAAAAGGGGCATCTTGGGCCCAAAAACGGGAAAAAATTGGCCGGAAAATGGGGAAAAAGGGTTTTTGGGTGTGGATAAAAAGGGGAAAAAAGCAGGAGATCTGTTTGGAGGGAAAAATTGAAAAAAGGGCAGTTGCATGATGATCTCCTTTAAAAAAATGCCTGAACGAGTGCTAAGGGGGAAATTTAAAACCAGCAGGGGCGGGTTTTTTAAAAATTTTAAAAATCGAAGTGGCCCAACCTTTGTGTTGTGAGGGGATGGGGGGGCCCGTTGTGAAAAAAATGGGCTAAAAAAATGTTCCCGAATTCCGGGAGTCCTAGGGGGTGAAAAATTCCCCCCCCAACAAGTGTTTTTTGGATGAAACAGGCCTTTTTTGGGAAAAAAAATGCCCCAAAAGGATACATTACTCAGGGGGAAAAAAGGGAACCCAAAAACATAAGCCATGAAAAAAGGTAACTTTTATCTTTTTAATCCCCGTGGGATTGCAAAGTAAGCCTTTTGGGTAAACTTTTTTAAAATCCCCCTGTTTGGCAGATGGGTGTCAGCAAGTCTAACTTTGTGTGATGGGGAAAATCTAAAAAAGGTTTTGGGTTAAAAAGGGCATTTTCTTGATTGGTTCAATGAAGTTTTTGGGGCCCCCGTGTGAAGAAAAATCTTTGGACAATAATTTGCCACTTAAGTCCTCCTGATAATGGACAATGCTCCTTGTCATCCCCCAAACTTGGTAGAGAAAATTGTGGAGGAGTTTAAATTCATCAAAGTGGGTTTTTTCCCCCCAATACCCTCCTCTCCTAGCCCATGGACCAGCAGGTCTTTTTCCCAAATTTAAAAAAAATTATAAAAAGCAATGTTTAAAAAAGTGCTTTGATGTGACCCGACATGAACATAATCCTAAGAAATTTTTTAAAAAAAATTTTTGCTGCTTTTGTACATTTTAGGAAAGGTTGGGGGGGAGTGACTCCCGGGACTTTAAACTCTCCGGGAAAAATTTTTGGGGCCCAGACTGTGCCCTGGGGGGTTTTTTAAGGGTTTTTGGGGGGTGAGCCTCAGAACCCTGAGCCTGAGCCGGGAGCCTTTTTTGGAAAAAAAATTGGGGAAATTGGGCAAGTCTTTGGGGTTAGAGGTGAGTGGTGAGTTAAAGTTTGGAGGGCAAAAGGGAAAAGGACAAACCCCACTGAAAAATTCAAGAGCTTCAACAGCAACTGGAACAAGAGAGCAGGGGGTCAGGACAATGGTTCAGGGAGGGGGTGGGGGGTGGAAAAAAAATGGAAAAATTCCTTTTTAAAGGGTTTTGGGGGTTTGGGGCCAAAAAAGGAGTGATGGGGAAAATTTAGGATAAAATCCCCCTTAACCATGCTGTTTGGGGGTTAAGCAAAGACCCGTGGTGTGTCATTTCAGGGATTGTTAAAAAAGGGAACACAGATCCCCCCGGGCAAATTTGTTGTTAAAAGGGGTTGTGACCTAAGCTGGCCCATGGCATTCAAAAAAAAAAGGGAAGAAACCCCCCAAAAAAAAACTTACCATCGTGTTTGGGGGGGTTCCCCCCTTTCCCCTGCATACCTCCACCTTCTCCCCTCCCCCCGTCCTCCAAAATCAACAACTTTTCAATAAATGTAAGTGACATGTTATTGTAAAATATTTTCATGTATTTATGTATTCTTTATTCAATTATGTATTATTTAATGTCCAAAAATTCTAAAAAAAAATTTTTTTTAACTACTTTTGGGGAAAAATTGGGGATTAAATTTATTTTATTATTTCTTATGGGGGGAAAAAATTTTTTTTGTTTACGTTTTTTCGTTTAAAATATGCCCCCTCTGCGGTTAATATGGGAAGTGGGGACCCCTGTATATCAGTATTGTTCACACGTAGGGAAACCCCGGGGGGGCAAAAGGGCTTTTACCAGTTGTCTGGAACAATGTATGACCCCGCCAAGGTTCCACATTTGGGAAAACATCACCGGAAATAAAATCGCCTGGTATCATCAGGGGTATTTTTTTGTGGTAATGACATCCCAAAACAAGACCAGTCACCCCAAAAAAAAAAGTTTTATAAAGGGGATTCGTTTTCGGTATATTTTTTGAATGACAGTTCCCTTGAACAGAACCCAAAAGGGGGCATCCCAAAAATGTTCTTGAATGGATAAAAGTGGCACTAAATTTTTTCCCCTTTTTATACATAAACAATTTCGGTTTTGTAAAAGGAGGTCATTTGGGGTTTTTGGGGGATTCCTGTCAAAAAATGCAACATTCTTAGCAACAGAAGGAATCTTTTGGGAAGGGGGTCACAAAAAAATGGGTGCTAAGGTCTTTGGGCCAGTAGTTTTTTATTATTATTATATGTATGTGGATAACATGGTGCCTAAATACATTTCAGTCACAGTTGTACTTTCCCCCCTTCCCAGCCATGGGTTCTGTTCACATGGTCCTTTTAAAACCCCCTAGTACAGGTTGGTCTGGGTAACAATCAGTTTTTTCATCATCAAAAGTATAGCTGAAAAAAGTCTAACTCTGTAGACTCATCAGTGTGGGACAGTGTGGCATGATGCCACTTCCACCCCTCAAAATTTAAAAGGGTGTGGCACGAATGGGGGTTTTTAGTCCAATTCCTTTTACGATCAGCTGGCGAGGGGGGGCCCCCGTGGCATGGGGGGGCAGGAGGGGGGGCGGGGGGGGGGGGCCAGCACATGGTTGAGGGGGGGGCCCGGGGGGGTCCCCTTTTTCTGTCCACCCCCGCGCCATGTGGTCCCGGCATCGTGCCCCCCACCACTTCTTCCTCCATCCCAGCATACTCTCCTTCATTATCATTTTGTCAGTGGGGGGGTTTTGGGCGTGACCTGCAAAACCCTTGCCTCTGACTGCTTTGGCACCCTGCCTGAACTTTGGGGGTTTTGACGCCCAAAAATACGTTTCACTGGGGGAAAAATGATAATCACTGTCCTGGCCCCAATGGCTATGGGCATAAAATCTATTTCATCATCGTCACTTATATCACTTTCACTATCGTCCCCCATAACACAGGGAAAAATGATAATTTCCTTTTGGGAGTTCCCTTTTGGGTAGCAACACTAGAAACCCCCTAGGGTGCTGGGCTGGGGCCCCCACACTGGCCACCCAGATGTGCTGGGCTGAGGGTCTGGTTGGCCACACTGTCCACACTGGCCCAGGGGTCCCCCAGAGGTGATGGGCTGAGGGTCATCTGGGTTCTCATCAATATTTTTCCCCAATTCCTTGATTAAGTGGCTATATCACTGTCAAACCATAAACCCGCGTTCTGTTTCACTTTCCGGGAATAGGAAATGTTTTCGACCGGGGGTGAGGAATCCGGGGGTTTTCCATGATGTTTACCCAAGATGGAGTTTAAACTAACTGGGGCTACCATGCGGTACCCTGGCGTCCCCCTTTTTTCATACTCGCACACTGGGAGAAACCCAAATTTTCTCATGTCTAGGCGACTCAGGCCCATCCCCTAAAATTTTAAAGAATGTAAAAAAAAAACGTGAAACTTCGGGGCAGTACGCACATGAATGTATATCTACGTGTGGGTTTAAGGGTTAAATACCCGCAGGTCATATGTTAAGCCTAGATGTCACTGCAAATGCAAAAACTACAAATACCCTATACAGTGGACCCTCGGTTAACAAAAAAATTCATTCGAAGCCTGCTAAAAGTGCCATTAAAGAACAAATTTACGCCCTTAAGAAATAATGTCATGTAGGGGTCTTTTTCAGACCCCCAAAACTACACTTCCACAAGAACTTAAAAAAAATTATACTTACATAATTGCACGTTTTCCCGGGGTATTCGTTAACCGGGGGTCCATTTATTGCCCTGTTATAAAATGATAAGGGGGGACTGGGGAAGGTGTCCCAAAGAAGAAAAGAGAGGAGGGCAGGAGGCCCCTTTATCCGGGGCTTATCCAAAGTCAAGTTTAAAATGTGATAAAAAAAATATTTTTATTAAAAAAGACTGGGTTTAAGAGAGAGAATGAGGGGGATTTTATGATTTCAAAATTTTAATATACAGTGGACCCTTGAGTTTCGGCCATAATTCATTCCACATGGCTGTTCAAGTGCCATTCCCCAAACGAATTTGTTCCCAAAAGGAATAATGTAAAGTAGGTTAGTCCATTTCAGATCCCCAAAAATCACTTAAAAAAGCACTTACAATATTACACTTATATAATTGTTCAAATTTTTGAGGTGGCAAACTGGGGGGTCCACTGTACATCCCATTTTTTAAATTTATGATGTCTGATATTTAAAAAAATACAGTGGACCCCGAGTTACGAACACCCGGGAAATCGAAAATTATGAAAGTATAATATTGTAAGTGCTTTTGTAAGTGTTTTTTGGGGGGGCCCTGTGGACTAACCTACTTGACATTATTTTTTAAAGGGGAGTAAATTGCCGGAATGGCCCCTTGAGCAGGTTTTGGAATGAAGTTTTTACTTTAGGGGGGTCCACTGTACACCCATATTTGTATATAATATTATATACAGTATTTCTGTATAACCTTTATCTGCCCTTGATGAGTGTACATTTTACACATTAGGGGTGTGTGCATTTTTACTATTTGTTGAATGTTAAAGTAATCAAACATTATTGTTGTAGTACATACTTGAAAAATGTTTCATAAATTATTTTTTCTCAGAACTTGTGGATAGAAAAAATTACGTACACAAAAGAGTTTGAAACCACCTGGCATTCTCAAGTGGTTCGAGGTAGTAGATCAAAATGGGTCAGCTGTGCCCGCCAATTTTGCATTTTGAAACTGTGAAAGGGAACAACAAACAAACCCACAGATTACCCCCCACTACAGAGCAAATCCTCAGGTACTTGACTTGTTTGTGATAGAGCTTCATGATCCCAGCTTATTTTTTAATGGTATATGTTCCATTTGTTGTTTTTTTAAAGATTGAGGTTAGTTTCAACAGGATTTTCAAAGCATATATTTCATCAGTAATATATTATTTTAAAATATTTACAGGACAATATCCAGCCCTTCACAATGAGATTACGGGAAAAATAGATGCAGCTGTTAATGGAGGTGTGGCTAAGTATCAAGATGCATTCTTTGGTCCAGATTATCTAGTTATGTACCCCCCAAAAAGCTGACCATGTTAACAGACTCAAGGTTCTTCTCTCCGATCCCAAATAAGTTATTAAGAGTTGTTAGACCCCGTCATTTGATCACCTATAATTATTTGTCCCAATGGAATTTTTTTATACAAAAGCTTAATATATATTTTGGCCCGGGTGTCTACCACCGAGGCAGGGTGACCCCAAAAAAGAAAAAACACCCTCACCATCATTCAACACTTTCACCATCATTCACACATAAGCACTGTTCCCTTTTCAAAGGGGCCCCCCTATACAACAGTTCAGATGTCACTCCAAACAGCCAAAAATCCCAAACCTCTCCTTTAAAGTTCAGGCATTGTACTTCCCGCCTCCAGGATTCAAGTCTTTGCTAACCAGTTTCCCCGAACCCTTTCCCCAAAAAAAACAGTTCCCCTACTTACGAGGGAAAAATTTTCCAGTCGGGTATTCAAGTGCCAACCAGAAATTTTTTCCCCCCTAAGAAATAATGAAAATTAGGGTTTAAACCATTTCAGACCCCCAAAATACACTTACAAAAGCAAAATACAAAAATACACTTAACATAATTGTTGAGTTGGGAGCTGCTCGTAAGAGAGGTACCCCCTGTTCCCTGGGTTTACGCTCCCAAAAGCTCGGCCCAAATCCCCAAAAAAATTGCCCCTATTCCCCCTCCTATCCCAACATGCCCCACACATCCCGCTGAAGGTCCAAGCCCCCTTTCACACAAAACCCTTTTTCCCTTTTCCTCCATCTTTTCTTTTTTAGGGCAGCCCCCACCCCCTTTTTCCCCCCACTGATTTATACACGCCCAAGTCATCCCCTTTTTCTCCATCCCTCTAAATGTCCAAATCACCTCAACAACCCTTCCTTCCCCCTGAATAATAATTTTAGGGAACTCTTCACCTCAAATTTTACGCTATGAATTCTCTAATTTTTGACGCTACCCATTTTTTTGACACACTTCTCCACTGCCTCCAGCCTCCTTTCATAAAAAATTACCTTGCTTACACATTAACAACAAAAACCCCTAAATCACTCTCCTGCACTCATTCCAAACCTGGGTCCTTCATTTGTGAGCTAATTGTACTTCCACTGAGCTTCAAGCTGCAGCCCCTCTTTTTCATACTTTTCCATTTTCAACTTCTTATAATTTAACTTTTATACTCATTTCTAACCGCAATTATTCTAAAAAGGTTTAAATCAATTTTTAACTGATCAAAGTCAGTTGGTTTTTTGCTCCCCTTTCAGCCTTGTCTGATGAGTTTCCCACATTCTTTTTTTCCTGCTCAAAAAGTATGGTGTATCTTTAAATTTTAATGTTTTTTTTTTAACATTGTTTTAAACAGTTTTTTAAATTTTTTGACAATGATTCTGGAGAATCCCTTGGATCTCCATGGAAAAAATAGCCCCATCTCCCAACCAGCCACCCCAAAAGGAAGGCTTGTTGATGTGTTAAAATCATTTTTTATCAAAATGACTAATCTCTTTTCTTTAAAAAAATTATTATTACAGGTGGGGCCCTGTTTTACAGGTTAGGTTCCGGGGTACTGTTAAAGCAAAATTCTTTGTAAAGGGAAACATAGCCTTTTTTTTTAGGGTTTTATATGGATATGCTTGATAACCCTTTAAAAACCTTTTCATATATTAAGTAAAGGCGATAGATCTAGGCCAAAAAAATGCTTATACAGTACACACATTACTTACCTTAAAATATTTTCATCCTTAGTTTATAGAGTGTGTTGAATATATTTCTTCTTCTTTCAACACGTGGGCCCTTTTCCCCACCAAGGGTTTTCCCAAAAAAAAGAAAGTTTCCCCTTTTTTACATTTAGTAATATAAAACAGGAAAAGGGGGTTACTACCCCCTTGCCCGGTTTTGGCCCCTTTCTTGACACGCATGGTTTACGGAGGAAGAATTCTGTTCCATTTCCCCCATGGAGAAAGAGGAAATAAGAACAAGAACTAGTAAGAAAATGAAAAAAACCCAATGTGTTTTAAAACATATGCTCCTTAACACTTGTTGTTTTTCCTTATCATCATATTGTCATTTAAAATCTTATAGATCATCATTTCTTAATTTGAAAAAAAATATATATCTAGAAAAAAAAAGTAGCCAGCTGGCCCATCGATAACGCATCGGTCTGGGTTTAAAATTTTTTTTCTCGGCTTAGTATCTAAAGTTTCCCTGCAAAGCGGGATTAAAGGAGGGGTGGTGAAAGTGTTGTTTGATGATGAAAGTTTTTTTTTTTTGGGGATTTTCTTTTTTTTTGGGGTCACCCGCCCCCCGGTGGGAGACGGCCGACTTGTTAAAAAAAAAAAAAAAAAAATCTAAAAAAACCAAAAAACATTTTAGTATTTTTTATTATACTAGTAAAAGCATCAACATACTGTAATTTGAAATAAATTTAAACTAGATTAAACTAAACCCAAATTTCTTTGTATTGTCTTTTAATAGTATGTATAACCATATAATAATTTAAATAATACAGAACTGAATAACCTTTTAATCAATTTTTTACATTGGACTTAGTGAATGCTTAATTAAAAATTTTTCCCCAATGCCATGGCATGCCAGTGGCTCTTGCATTACCTTTTTAAATTTTTTTTATAATTGTAACCACCAAAACATTGTACATTGAACATGCATTGAAATAAAAAATTTTTTTATTATTATTATTATTATTATTGTACATGAATGTGTAGTGTGACCTAAGTGGAAAATAAGGGGAGCAAGATGTAAATTTTAAATCTTGCATGTTTATGAGACAGAAAAAAAACCCAAAAATCCTACCATTAAAAAAATTACAGGCTTTGACACTCACTTGGCAAAGGGTGGTAATTTTTCCCCGGGTGGTTGCTGTCTACCAACCTACTACCTATAGTATCTGGATATATATTTACTAAATGGAAATGGGGTTTCATTAAAAAAAACCCCCCAAAAAGAAAAAAATTCTTTTACCAAAAAAAAGAGGAACAATTTTAATTTTTATTTTTTTAACATGATGGCCATCTCCCACCTAGTGAAAACCAGAAAAAAAAAATATTCTTTTTTTTTTTTTTTAAAACATCGGGCCCATTTTCCCCCCAAGGCAGGGTTGGCCCGGGAAAAAAAAAAACCCTTTTTATCACCCCCTCCATCACTGTCTTTTCCAGAAGGGGGCTTTACACTACAGTTATAAAACTGCAACATTAACACCCCTCCTTCAGAGGCCGGGACTGTACTTCCCATCTCCAGAACTCAAGTCCGGGCCTCCCTTTTTAAACCCCTTCAAAATGTTACTTTGTTCACACCCCAAAACAGCACGTCAAGTTTTAAAAAACCATATGCCTCCATTCCTCCTATCAAATGGGGCCACACATGCTTGCGGGAAGCCCAAAACCCTCGCACAAAAAACCCCTTTCCCCCTCCCCCCAAACCTTTTCCTTTAGGCCGACCCCTCCCCCGCCTTCCCTCCACTACAGATTTATACACTCTGGAATCACTCTGTCTCGTTCCATTCTCTCTACATGTCCAAACCACCTCAAAAACCCCTCCTCAGCTCTCTGGACAACGTTTTTATAATCCCGCACCTCCTCCCAATTTTCCAAAAATCCCAATTCTCTGCATTATGTTCACACCCACTTTACCTCAGACAGACATCTCCCTGCCTCCCGGGGCCCTTTTCCCCCGTTGCAACATTCATCACCCATGCTTCACACCCATATAAGAGCGGGATAACCTTCTCTCAAAATTTCCCTCTTTACTTCCATGGACAAGGTTCTTTGTCTCCACAGACCCGAAATGCTCCACTCGCCCTTTTTCCCCCATCAATTTATGATTCACCTTTCCTTCATAGACCCCTCCCCCCAAAGTCCCCAAAATTAACCCGTCTTCCAGACTTGTGAAGACATCACAACCCAAAAGACCCCCCTACCCCATATCTATTACGATAATCCTTAGAATTTATATAGTATTTGGCCTGGTATGGGGATCCTCAGTATCAAAATACAGGGGCCCCGGGTTTCGTACTGCCCAAACCCAATTTTTAAAAAGTATTTTTTGTAAGGGGGTAAAGGGATTTTTGGGGGGCTTTAAAAAACTAATTAATTTAAATTTTTTCATGGGGAAAAAATTCCTTGGGGAACGGCACTCAACAGCATTCTGGAACAATTATGGCCGGAACGGGGGGCCACTGTAAATTTTCCCTTCTGACTGAACGGATATTTACATAGAAAATTTATACAGTTCATAGTCTCTATAACCGTGATGATCCCCCAATAATTGAAAACCCAAACACTGAAGAGATTTTACTTGGTGAATAGTTTCACAAATACTCTACTTTCAAAAAGGGCGAGAGAATAATGCTAATTTCTGGATAACTTCTCAATCAAAGTGAATGAGTAAGTGGGGAAGACCTTCTCGAGACTGAGAGGGTGCCCTACTGCCTAACCCACATCATCCCCTTGACGTCAGCTCGGCCAGGAGAGTAGTGAGAGGGTGGGGCCACACAAACATAAATTAAAAAACCCAGAAAAATCCATTTCCTTACCAAAATAATTCATCATATAAAATATATACATATAATGAAAATGGGAAAGAAAGAAAATGAAAATTTAAAATTATGTTTTATTGGCATCGTATTAGCTTTTTAACAATGATAATCGAAAATATTAGCTGAACAAATATGAAAGTTATATTTTACAAAGCCGCATCTTGGGGTAAATACAGTGGACCCTTTCATTGGAACACCCCAAAACTCCCCCTTTTTATATAAGTTTATTATTGTAAGTGCTTTTATAAGTGTATTTTTGGGGTCTGAAATGGACTAATTAATTTACATCATTCCTTATGGGAAAAACTTTGGAACAGAAATTGAACAGCTTTCCCCGGTTTGAAGAATGTTCAATAGAAAAGGGTCCACTGTATCTCAACACCTTCCTTAGAGTATGAGTACTTAACTACCCCAGGACTCAGTTCTCAACCAGTTTCCTAAATTTCCCCATATATATTTCTTGCTCACAACCCAAATCACTTCAAACCAAAAAAAAAAAACTGTTTTTGCATTCACTACAATCTAACACACAAAGGCTTGCTGGATCATCAAATCCCTAGCACCAAAGCCTTAATAAAGCCCCTAATCCTTCCGGGGGTGGCTCCCCTGCCAATCCTTCCATTCACCCAGATTATATTCCTTCTTTATTTTGGGCCACAGACAAATAGAGGTGTTTTTGTCTCGCCCCAGCAGACGGAGGATCAAACCTCCACAAAGTATTGCGCTGAATAACCCAAATAGGTTTGGCGTTTAACATGAATTATTTTTTATTCTTGGTCATCTTATTTTGCTCCATTCTCTAAATGCAAAACCACCTCAACAACTCTCATCTCTCTGAATTATCCCTTTTTGTAACTCCATTTTAAAAGCCTTCTATTTTCTATTCTTTGAATTCTGTGCATAATGTTCACATCCCCTCCCAAATTCATCCACCAACCTTTTCAACTTTTCAAGTTAAACCTTTTTAAACCCGCATCTCTCTCAACACCCAGCATTCACCCTTTTTCAGTTCCATCCCAAAAAAATATGTTAAAGGGAAACCCGGCTGATGTCACACATCCCTGTCTAAAGCCTATTTTTACTGGAATTACAGTAAAATCCCCTCTCCCCTTTAAATAATAGAATTCCAGATTGGGGAGATAAAGTATTACTGCAGTTGAACCCCCAAAAAATTGTTGGGGAAATAGGTTCCTGGGTGTTCCTTTAATTCAGGTCCTTAGATATAGTATATTACTGTACCACAAAATTTTTCTTTTCACTCAGTGGCTGTTTTTATAATAAATTTTTTGTTTTAAAATTAATTTTTTGTTTATGAGGTATACCCTTTATTGTTGCATTAATATTGACATTTGTAAGAATGTCCACGAAAAAAAAGAGAAAATTAATGGGGGAACTAAATCATGCACAATACACAAATTGTTCCAGCCATGGTATTGTGCCTTTTTTTTTTTAAATCATGCATATTTTATGGTTTGTTTTAAATTTTGGAGCTACCCCAAGTAAAACCAAAAGAAGTAATTGGATCACTACCTGGATGTAAAAGGTATATTAATTCGGGACAATTTGGATGGGACAAAGTGCATTCATTTTATTTGTATTTAATTGAATTTTTTTTGGTTTACATTTGACCCTTTGGGCCCTTTAAGGCCCCTTGTCCCAGAACCAAAATGTACCCAATAAAGATGCCCCAATTTAAGCACATGTGTCCCTTCACCCAAAACCACTATCTGCTGGGGATGCCTGACGGGCCCTTTTGGGCCCCCTAGCAAAAACAACGTGTTTAAACCCAGGTGTCAGAAAGAAAGTCTGGCTTCGAGCTGCGGGGTAAAACCCCTTAAAATTGATCATAAAGAATCCCAAAAACCCCGGGAAAATAAATTTTTTTGTTGGTTACCATTCAATATCAATGGATAAAAAGTGTTAAATTTGGGGCTAAAAATTTTTGGGGTTTTACTGCACAGTTTTTTTTTTTTTTTTTATCAAACCGGCCATATCCCCCCATAAGTGACCTAAAAAAAAAAATAAAAAAATTTCTCTTTTTTAAAATTTTAAAAATGTATACAGGGGAAGGGGTTACTATCCCCTTTTTCCCGGCATTTTAATTGCCTCTTTCGATATTTCTTACAGAGGGAACTGTTCCACTTCCCCCCGGAGAAAAATAAGTTATAAAATTAAAAATATTTCCCCGCCCCCATCATTTTTTTTAAACATGATTCACATTGTATTTATATAAAAACACCATTTTCTTCTCCTTAATTGTGGGGGTATTTTCTTAATGTAGTTCTTAAATTAAATTTTTTAAATTTATTAGGTATTTGAAGGTCTTAAACAAAGGAGAAAAATGTGTTCAACTCCTCAGTCTCAGAGATCCCCATCATGAGTCCAACCACCCCTCCTAAAACAGACGTGCAGACTTGATCCGCCACAGAGTTTAGGAGAAATGGCTCAATTGTCAATAAGAATATCATGTTACATTTGTTAACATTTAATTAAATTTTATTCCTTTTTTGTTGGGAGGGAAAACTGCACTGATAATATTTCAAAAATTTTAAGTGTCTTTCTTCAGTGTCAAGGAAGAAGTCATCACAATAGTTTTCATACACTTTTTCACAGAGTTGAAAATCAGGGAAAAGTAGGTTTTCCACTTCAAAAGAAAAATAACTTTTCAAGTATTGAGGTAGATCAATAGTGCCCATGCTTTTGCATAATGGGCGGTCACATTGAATGGTCAAGGAAAAGGGGAAAATTTTAAAACAAAAGGACTACCTACTGTACTGAATTTAACTAATTTTACTAACATATTTTTAACTTTAAATGGGTATTGCCATCAGAAATTGAAAAAATTTAAAGTTCATGTCCCCCAGAAATTACTCATTTTTTTTAAAAAAAAATTTCCAGTAACTAGTTGATTAACTTAACCCTTAAACTGTCCACACGTAGATATACGCCCCCTGCGTACTGCCCCAAATTTTTTTTAAAAAATTTTTTTTTTTTTTTAAAATAAAAGAGCACATTTTTATAAACAGGATGGCAAAAAAAAATTTTTTTTGGCCAGTACTTCCCCCGAGATATAAGCCCGCCAATTTGGTACGGGATGCTCACCTGATGGCAACACCCAAGTCCTGCTACCCAGAAATGCCATATATTTTTTTTTCTATTTTTTATTTTAATTTATATAATTTTTATGTTCTGATAATTAAAATTTTACAATATTTCCCTTTGATTTCATAGCCAATTTTTGTTCTAATACTAAAAATTATGTACTGAAATAGTACTCAAATAGTCACAATCACACCAACAGGTGAACATTTTCCCAACCTTCCTTGGTCTTTTACTATTGTCTATAAATATAAAAGGATTTATAGGCCCCAAACAATTTTTTAGACATCCTGGAGTATATATAAAACCCTCTTGAAGAATGGTGTGTTAAAAGGTCAGATAACTTTTGAACCCGTGACATTTGATAAATGTCAGCAGTGCTGGAGGGAACCCCCCCTTTTTTTCAATATTTTGTCTGTCTGTCTATCTGTTTTCCTGTCATCTCCCCTATCTGTCTGTATCTGTCTGTTTGTCTACCCTCTGCTTATGTCTTTTTAACTCTCCCTTATCTGTCTGCCTGTGAAATGTTTTCCATCTTTTTCTCAGTCTCAGGTGCGTCTCGTAAGCCAACAGGTATTATACACGATGCAAAAGTGAATGCATATTACTTCCCCGGGGGGTTTCCATGCTTATTATGTATTATATCTACAAGCATTGTATAGCAATTTGCCTGGGGAATTTTTGGGGATCCTAGGTAATTTACACTATGTATAATAACTGTACTTATGTGTACATGTGAGAGAGAGACAGAGATATAGGACAAAAATATAGATAGATATATAGACAGACAAAATATAGACAAAAAAGTTTTAGACAGACAAAGATATAGACAGACAAAGATATAGACAACAAAAATAGACAGACAAAGATATAGACAGACAAAGATATAGACAGACAAAGATATAGACAGACAAAAATATAGACAGGCCAAAAATATAGACAGACAAAGATATAGACAGACAAAGATATAGACAGACAAAGATATGGACAGATAGAGATATAGACAAAAATAAAAAAGAGAGACAGCCAAAACAGTCGCCAGCCAGCCTGCCTAATACATAAAAACATGAAAAAAGGGAAAACTGCAGCATTGGCCCTGGGGCAGGTCCATGTCACCCCCAAACCCAAACCCAAAGACCCAATTTTTTTAGGTCACATCCTCTGAAGGAAGGGGGAAAATCAGACCTAGTAGCACAAGCTAGTCAGGGCCAACTCCCCACCCACCCACAGCCACCTGTATTTATCTAACCTATTTTACTTTCCTCTTATAAAGGGGGTGTTAATGTCACATAAAATCATTGAACCCGGGGTTTTCCACACTATTTCTCTAGCTGGCACTAATTTAACTGGTCCCACAAGGTCTAAGTGGTCCCGGGGTTTTTTAATACTGCGCACAATTTAGGGCCAGACCTATTTCTCATGTCTAGGCCACTCAGGCCTATCGCACTAAATTTTAAGGAATGAAAAATAAAAAAGTACTTTACGTTTGGGCCCCACGCACGTGAACGATAAATGGAACCCCGAGTTTCGTAAAAATTTACCCTGAAGTCTGCTCAAAGGGCCCTTACCGAACCCAATTTACCCCTTTTAAAGGAAAAAATTTTACGAAAAATTGTCTATTTCAGACCCCCAAAAAAAACACTTCCACAAGAACTTACAAAATTATATTTCATAATTGCACGATTTTGGGGGGATTTTTAACCAGGGTCCACTGTATCTACGTGTGGACAGTTTAAGGGTTAAAAGTGTAACACAGTTTTTCCCAAATCATATTTTATCATGATAAAACAATTGGGGATCCTAACAAAGTGCAAAATTTAATATAGCAGTTTATTATTGTTCAATTTATATGAAAATTTTTATTTTGGGAAAAGATAAGCATAGTATACTTGAAGCTTATAAACTTAATGTGATATTTGAGGGGTGCAGTTTATTTGAGAACATTAATTTTTAAAATTCAATGGTTGTGATGCAGTCTTAAAATTCTGTGCAAATGTTTATCAGTTAGCTTCAATAAGATTCATCCAACTAGGTATATTTCTACAACCCTGGGGAAGGTTAGAAAGGCACCACTGTGCCCACAAATGCAAGTTTTTACAGACGAATCTCCCTGCTTGCTGGTTTTAGCACTGGCTTGCTAGTTTTAGCACTGGCTTGCTAGTTTTAACATTGGCTTGCTATTTTTAACATTGGCTTGGGGGGTTTTAACATTGGCTTGCTAGTTTTTTTTGGCTTGCCATGGATTCACATTCTACCCTTTCCCTTTTGAATTTTTCAGTGCTTTGTAAATTAAACATATAAAAACAATTTTTGTCTCCCCCCACACTATGCCCAATACATTTTTTAAAAAACCATTACACTAAAAAGGTTATTTTCCCTTTATATTTTAGGATAGAGTATTATTATTATTTTTTTTCTGCTTTTTTTTTCCCAAGGGTTTTTATGACACCTCTGTTCGTCAGTAGTAGTTCAGTGGGGGAAAAAAGTATCTTACCAATAACTGTTACTGATTCACTGTCCCCCTTACGTGAATTCACTGACCATTAGGGACTCGGCTGACCCAGCATGATGTCACAAAGCTTTTGAATGCCCCCCGGGGGCCGGGGCTTTTTAGTTCTGGGCAGAATATACAGAGAGACGGGCCGGCTTGGCCCCTTTTTTCCCTTTTAAAATTGAACTTACAAGCCATTCGATGGTGTTTTATACCCAATTCCATCGTTTGAACCCCCCCCCACAAATTAGGGGGCGGTGAATTCAGTAATGGTTTTTGGGAAATACAAATATTACTACTGAACTACTGCTGACATGTCATGCATGTCCCAATTTTCCCTTTTTATTTTTTTAAAGGTTGTTTTTTTTCTGGATGTTGGTTTTTGGGTTTTTTTAAACCCCCGAGCAGCATGTGCTGACTTATCAGTGCTGGACTCATGGAAACTAAAAAAGATCCAAAGAAAGTTTTTAATAAATGGAAAGTGTGGCTTTGGGTTCCCCCTCTACCACCGCTTTCCCTCAGACAAAGGGGGCAGTCAGTACCAGTTCATCTTCTACATCTGGTCACTCTTCACAGAGATCATCACAAGCTTCTTCCCTTTTTGCTCACTTTCATTTGCCTCTCAGATGGTTGTATGCCAAACCTCAGGTATGTGACTTTGCAAGAAATTTAATTGCCAAATGATAATTTTTTATAAAACAGTTACGGGTTTCCCCCCATTTTAAAAGGGTTTGCTGTCTGTGAATTCAATAGTATCCAGTGTCCCTTTTTCTTTGGGGAGTTCTGTAGGGCCATTATACATTTGCTGTATGCATTTTTGGAGGTCAAAAAATGTATTAAAGATTTTATGCGGAATTAAATATTGACAGACAGATTATGTTTAGTACAGTTGACATGAACCTAAAACCCCTTGTACATAAAGCCGGGGGGCACCTTTACCATATTTTACTGATGAAAATTGATGAGCCATAACCCATGGATATTTAGTCCCAAAAATTAGCTTTTTTGTCCCCCCGGTTGTAAGTCACTGGGTGAATTTCAGTAATTTTCAGTTTCAGTTTTGAATACAGTGGACCCCGGTTATTGACCGTAATTGCCCAAATTGGGGCCAAAAACCCCAAAAAAGACAGAAAACCTAAAAAATTTTTTTCCCCATAAGTTACCTATAAATTTAATCCTTTCCCAGACCCCCAAAAAATGTTCAAAAAAATCAAATTTTTAAAAGATTAATGAACAATTAAATCAGTATTACATCCCTTTATTGAAGACTTGTTGGCTTATGGAAGATGGGGGGAGGATTTATTTTTTGGGAAGGGGGCCCCCCTTCCATAAAGACTTTAGGAAAAAGTTTTTTCCGGGGTTTTTTCCCCTTCTTTGTTTTTTTACTGCCACTAGGACCAGCTTGAGAGTCTTTGGGCCCCCTCTCCACAAAATAACTGCCCAGAGAGCTCTGTTTCTGGCGCCTTTTTAAGATTTCCCTGAAGGGGGCAAAGGGTTTTTTCACTAACATGTTGCAGATATGGCTTGTTTCAGCTTTCTCAGGGTGGTATTTTCAACAAAACTTTTCAACCTATTCCAAAATTGCACACATGTTCTTAATCACTGAAGAAGGCACCTCCTTCACTTCCCCCCTTTCCCCCTCTGAAGCAATTTCCCCAGCTGTGGTCTGTTGCTTTTTAACTTCCAACCCCCTGGACTTCCCCAAGCCACAATACATTTTCCCCAACAAAAAAAGGGCGGGAGGGTCAGGGTCAGCCCCAAACTTTTCAAAATCCCTCTCTTGGACACAATCTGGCCACAATTTTTTCCAAGCAGAGTTCAAAGTACTGGAATCCCCTTCCCTAAATGGACTTTCTTCTCTCCCAAACTCTACCCTGGGAACTCTCCTGTCCCCTTCTTCCCTACATTTCCGGTCTCCGACTCATTGCCCTCCGTTCCTTAGACATCAAACTTACTTACCTCCCCGACTAACACACTTCGCACTAATCTAGTTCATACTTCTCCCCCCCTCTATAGAGTTCCCGGTGTCTACTCTTTTCTTGTTCCTCCTGTCCTCTTAGTACTTTTTTGGGGAAACTGGCCGATCTCTTTCGACAGACTTAGGGGGGAAAAAAAAGTGTTGGTTTTTAGACACTAATAATGCCTTTCGTCATGTCAGAGATCACAGTCATCCTATTGATTGTTTAAAAAATTTCACAAGTCGCCATCTTGTTGAATCCCCCCTTATACAAAATTTTCCTTGTATGAATCTGAGTCCTTTTGCCCTCTGTTGATGCTTTCCTTTCCCATCATTGAAAATGCCCAAAAACTTGAGCACCCTGACTTAACCGGGATTTTTTTTTCCCTTTCCCTTCCTCTTTCCTCTTTCTTTTTTCTCCTCTGTTTTTTTTCCTTTTTTGGCCTTGTTTATTTTGTTCATCATTATTTTTTCCCCCCTCTGTGTTTTTTCCCCCAAACCCCAGGGAGCCACTGGCCCCCTTAAAATTGCTCCTTTTTCTTAGTATTTGACGGGACTCCACCCCTACCTACTACCACTATTACTCCTCCCCCCACTTTCTTTTTTGTTCCCCCCTCTCGGCTGCCTGTATAAACCCCCCTCCCTCCCCATTCTGTTAGTGTGACTTTGTAAAGGGTTTTAAAAGTCGGACCGAAACGCCGTGCCCCTTTTCCAAGTGCGGGTTATTTGGGGGAAACCTATTTACCTGAAGTGGTGTTAAATCTGGGGAATATCCTGGCCAGTCACTGAAGAAAGTTACCTCCGGATGAAAAAATTGAACAAGAAATTTCTTGGGTGGAAAGGAGAAAAGGTCTTACCTAAAAACCTTGCACCATTCTGTGTGAAAGATTCAGACAGTTGATGATAAACCAGTTCTAGGCGCATTATTGCATTTTATGGGGATGTTTTTCAAGGTTTTCTTGGATGTGTATTTGGTGGGGCCCCAATAAAAAATCCATACACACACTTTTTCCCTAGTCTGAGTTCGGGTTTGAACCTATTTTTGTGACATATACTTTTTTTACTTATCCATGGGGGAAAAGGGGAATGAAAAAGTACATATATTTCCCCAAAGGCCAGCAAAATTTTTTTTGCCCCCATCGATAAATGGGGGTGGGTTATTACTTTTTATTGAATTGTGTTGGGTGCCTTCAAATTAGTATACTTTAATGACAAGCACTGTATGTCTGAGGGAATTTTTTGCTAAGTATACATATATTAACAGAATTGTTGTTATAGTCTAAAAACATTCATATTATCTTAATTTTAAATCGACTTTCTATCCAAACTTCATTTTAAAAAAAAAATTGAACCAAATCAAAATTTTTTCTGTTTCATCTGAGTTCAAGGACATTTGAGCAACTCATGAAGTGGTTGCTGCACCATGTTCCCAAAATTTGAGAGATTGTCAAGATGAAATTGGGGGAAAGTAATCTGTTTTTCCAGTATACAGAAGGGTTAGGGTCCGTTACCGTAAAAGTGAATTACCCTTTTTTTTTTTTTTTTAACTTTTAATTTATTTTTTTTATTTAACACATGTTTTTTCCCCTCAAGATGGGGGGCCCCAAAAGAAAAACTTTCCCCTCATTCCTCCATCACTGTCTGCCATAGGTGCGCTTTTAAATACAGTTATAAAACTGCAACATTAACTCCTTCAGAGTGCAGGCACTGTACTTCCCCCTCCCCGGACTGGGGCTGGCCTGCCCCGTTTCCCTGAATCCCTTTATAAAAACCCTTTCTCCCCTCCAACAGCATGTCAAGACCTAAAAAACCCTTTGTCTCCATTTACCCTATCTAACACGCTCCGCATGCTTGCTGGGGAAATTCAAGCCCCTTGCACCAAAAAAAACCTTTACCCCCCCCCTCCAACCTTTTTCCCAAGCCACCTCTGCCCCTTCCCTCCACTGGTTTTTACACCCCGAAGTCATTCTATTTTGTTTTAGCCTCTCTACATGGCCAAACCACCTCAACACCTCCCCAGCCCTCTGGATAATAGTTTTGGTAATCCTGCACCTCCTCTTAATTTCCAAACTACAAATTCTCTCCATTATATTCACACCCACATTGCCCTCAGCCCACGAATATCCACGCCCCCCAGCCTTCTCCTTGTTGCAACTTTTAAATCCCTAGCCGCACCCTTATAAGAGCTTTGGGTTAACTTCTCTCATACTTTCCCCCCTCTTTGTTTCCATGGACAAATTTTTGTTGTTCCACAGACCCCCAGTGCACCACTCACCTTTTTCCCCTCATCAATTCTTTTTTTTCACTTCATCTTTCATAGACCCATTTGCAGACAGGGCCCACCCCGAAATATCTGAATCCCTTTCCCCCCCTCCATACTCTCCCCCTTAAATCTGATATCCAATCTTTCTTTATCTAAATCTTTTTGATACCCTATCACCTTACTCTTATCTATATTTACTTTTAACTTTCTACCTTTACACACCCTTCCAAACTTTCCAATTTTCCACTTTTTTTTAGAACCCCCCAAAACAGTATCATCAGAAAAAAAATAACTGTGTCAGCTCCCATTTTGTATTTGATTTATAATTTAATCCCCCCCCCTCTCCCCAACACCCCAGCATTTACTTCTTTAAATCTATAAATATGTTAGACAACCATGGTTTTCATTACACATCCCTATCTAAGACCTACTTTTTCTGAGAAAAATTTTCCCCCTCTCCTACACACCCCAAACTTAGCCTTACTATCCTCTTTTAACATTTAGTAATTACCTATTCCATACACTTGCAACATCTGCCACATTGCTCCCCTATCCACTCTATCATATGCCTTTTCTAAAACCACAAATCCATCAATGCATTTATGGATTATTATTATTATTATTATTCTTTCCCGTGGAACCTCGGGTTTTTATATGCCCCCCCTTTTTTTTGGGGGTTCGGTTTTTGACACTTTTTCCGTCGAAATTTTGTCCCAGTTTTTGTAAACACCCGGTTTTCGTAGAGTTGAAAATGGTCCATAAATTGCGTTTTGCCTGCTTGCCTGCATCACCGGCCATTCAAAACGCCCACACAAAGCATCCCCTGCATTGTGACTCCGTCTGCCTTTGTTTCTGGTTAGGAGCACCCCAAAATTCATCCAAAACATTTTGTAATACATACAGTGGTACCCCCCGTTTTGGGCCCTAATTATTTCCCGAAGGCTGTTCGAAAATACGTTACTGAACGAATTTGTTCCCAAAAAGGAATAATGTAAAATTTGATTAGTCCGTTTTAGACCCAAAATACACTTTCAAAAGCACTTACAATAACACACTTATACATAATTGTTCGAGTTGGGAGCTGTACAAAACTCGGGGCCCCTGTAATCCATTGTTTTTGTGCTTGTTTATTGTGTTCCGCCCAAAAACCACCATGGAACCAAAGAAATTTCCCAGTGCCATCCCTTTGATAAAGAAGGCAGAAACACGATAGAATTAAAAAAAAAACCCCCGTAGAAAAGTATGAAGTGGCATACGCATGGTCGATCTGGGCCCAGAATGTGGGGTTTCCGATCAATGATCAGTTCCATCCGGGCCCAAAGGGGAAAAAGATATAAAGGGAAGTTGATGTTGCAAAGGAGTAAATGTGCAAACAAAAACAAAATCGCAAACAATCGAAGATGTTGAGAATTTATTGTTGGTGGATCAGAAAAAAACAGTTAGCAGGAGATGGTGTTTTGGAGTCGATAATTTGGGGAAAGGGCAAGGCTTTTTGCATGCGGATCTCGTGAAAATGCCGGGAAACAGTGCTGCTGTTAGTAAATTTTAAAGGGCCTTTGGGGGGGTTTTTTAACAAATTAAGAAGCGAACTGGTATACACGGTGTGGAAAGGAAAGCGGGCTGCAATTTTGGGACAAATGTGGGGCTGAAGAATTCATTGAGGGAACCAAGGAGTACATAAAATTTGAAGGATTCCCCCCCCAACAAGTTTTAATTATGACAAAACAGGCCTTTTTGGGAAAATCCCAAAAGAAGACCTACATCATGCAGGGGGAAAAAGGCACTGCCGGGGAAAAACCATAAAGGGGGGGCTAAGTCTTGTTCTGTGATAAGTTATGGGATTTAAAAGTAAAACCCTTTTACTGGTGTATCACTCTAAAAAACCCCCGGAGTGTTAAAGAAAAACAATGTCATAAAAGGAAATTGGGGTTGTGATGTGGAAGGCTAACAAAAAGGCATGGGTCATGAGGCAAATTTTCATTGAGTGGGTCATGAAATGTTTGGCCCGAGTGTGAAGAAATACCTCCTGGAAAATCAGTTGCCACTCAAGTGCCCCTGGTAATGGACAATGTTTGCTCACCCCCTCTAACTTGGAAGACCATTTGTTGGAGGTGTTTAGTTTCATCACAGGGGCGTTCTTGCCCCCTAATACCACTCCTCTCATCCACCCCGGACCAGCGGGGTCTTTTTCAAATTTAAAAACTCTACACCAAAGCACTGTTTCAATAGTGTTTTGAAGTGACCTTGGACACTGAATTTACCCTAAGAGAGTTCTGGAGGAATCACTTCAATATCCTCAATTGCATAAGCCTTATAGATAAGGCTTGGGATGGAGTGACTTTCCCGGACGATGAACTCTGCTTAAAAAAATTTTGGCCAGAATGTGTTCTCGAGAAGGATTTTATAGGGTTTGAGGCTGACCCTGATGATCCATGCCTATTGTGGGGAAAAAATTGTGCCTTGGGGAAGTCCATAGGGTTGGGGTTTAGTGGCCAAGATGTGGAAGAGTTGGTGGACGTCCACAGGTAAGAGCTGCAGGACCTTCAACTGGAACAGCAACAGACCTTATCTGAGGAAACTGCTTCAAAAGGGGGAAAGAGAGGGGGGAATTTCCTTCTTCACTGATTAAGGATATGTGTGCAAAGTGGAGTAAGTTGAAAATTTTGTGGAGAAATATCACCCCAACAAAGCTGTTGCAAGCCATGTTTTCAAAATGTTCAATGAACAATGTCTTGTCCCATTTTAGGCAAATCTTAAAGAGATGCCAGAAACAGACCCCTTTTGGGCAGATTTTTTTGCAACAGGCAGTGACTCTCAAGCTGCTCCTAGTGCCAGTAAAAGACAAAGAATGGAAGTAACCCCCTAGGGCCTTTTGAAGTTTTCCCTTTTGGAAGGGGGTTTCCCCCCAAACAAAAACCCCTCCTCGCCATCTTCCATATGCCAACAAGAGTCTTTAATAAAGGGTAAAAAGTGATGTTAAATGTTCATTTATCCATTTCATTAGTCATTTAAAATTTGTTTCTCATTGTTTTCCCGTTTGTAAAAATTTTTTAAAAGGATTAATTACAAAAACTGAGGTTCCACTGTATTATTATGCTTATTGCATTTTTCAACACTAGTGAGACATTCTTAGCTACTTCCTTTCCAGGCATAGCTGCTCCTTTTTTTTTTAACCCAAAGCCAAATAGTGATTTTTGTACCTCCGTGCCAGCACAGTGTGTAAATTTATTTAGGTACAAGTACAGTGGTACCCTGAGTTTGGGACTGCTCCCTACTAACAATTATGGGAAATGTATTATTATGAAAAAATTTTTTTTCTTTGTCAGGCCCCCCTGCCTTGTGAGAAAGGGCCGATGTGTTAATAAAATAAAATAAAATTTTGTAAGTGTATTTTTTGGGGGTCTGAAATGGGCTAATATAATTTAAATTTTTCCCAGGGGAAAAAATTCATTCAGTAATGGCACTTGAACTTCCTTTCTGGAAAGTACAAAACTCGGTACCACTGTACAAATAAGTACCTTTTACTATTATCAATGTAGCTCAGTAGTGTCTCAACCATAGACATGCCTTGCTCACTGAGTTTAATCATTCTAACTTTGCACTTAAAGAAGATTTACACTCCTCTTTTATCACATTGCCCTTAACACATAAAGAAATTTCATAAATATATATAAAATGTGCAGAAGTTTTTAAAATATACTTAAAACTTTGGGAAATTTTCAAGACAAAATCGAGAGAGAGTGAAGCTCACTGAGGATGTACAAAAACTGAGTGGACAGGGGGTTTTGGCAAACACTGTAATAGAGAGTCGGGAGCCGTATAAAAAATTTTTTTTGTTATAATTTGAAATGTCGGTTTTAAAGCGAAGGGCTGAAAAGCGGGGCTCTCCTGTAATGAGTTTTTTAAAGTATGTATGATGAAAATTTGAAAATTTCATCATTCATGCAGCCAATATAGGAGGTGATCATGGCAGGTGGCACCCCCCACTAAACCCCTTTTCCCTCCCACTCTTGCAATTGTTTTATCAAGAAATTAATATTTCTTTTTTATTAATAAATTTTTAAGGGCCCCTATGCTCACAATTTCCTACATCCACCCCTCAAAGGGTTATCACTAGCAACAGGAAACCAAAAAAGGCAGACTGTGGCAATAATATAAAAACAGCTAGCATGTTTACAATCAGGTACTGTAAATGTTTACATATGAAAGACACAATTTAAAAATGATTGTATGTACACCCCTTTTGTTATCAACATCTGTTGCTAGTCTGCATATTAACTATTGCACACTTACTAACCCCCTCACACTCGCATAAACCTTTCATTTATAAATTGGTGCTTCTAATTTTGGGAGTGTATTGAAGCTTTTTTTGGGAAGGTTAATGCAAGTCCTGTGTTTTGGTGTTTTCCAGTGTGCGAGTAAGATCAACCCCTAGCATAGTATATAAAAAATAAAAAAAATGCAAGATAAGGAAAAAATATTTTGTCAAACTGAAGGCATCAAACATTGAGCATCAATGAACATTTAAAAATTTTTCCTCACTGCTGTACTAATACAGGTTTTCCCCAACTTTAAGTGATTTTCCTTTGCCAGAATTTCCTTAAGTTCAGGGGACCCCTTTCCTTTCCCCGTACTCCACTATATTTTGTATAAATTCATGTGGGTCACCCGCTCACCACCAGTGGATTTTTTTTATAGTATAAGTACAGTATCACTCTCAACTGGTTTTTTTATTGACATTCATAAGAAAATTTTGAAAAAAAAATAAAGTACATTAAGGGTGTGGCAAATCTAACAGGGCACTATTTTTTATACAAGATCATTGTCTATGCAGAATCTAAAGAAAAAAGAATCCCCTTTTTTAAAATTGGTTTGCTTTATGCAAGTTGACCTTATTCACCACGGGTCAGGAAGGCAACTCCTTTTTATAACATAAGGAAACCTGTAATAATTAGTACAGGGAAAAATAAATATTGTAGATGACCTGCAACTTGCAACTGGAAAGGATTTTTTCCTCAGGCGGGGCCCAAACATGTAGGCAAATCTCCCATGCCTGCTGGCCATGCTCTGTTAGCAAAAATAGGGACCTAGAATTTAGTAAACTGTTGCAGGTGGTATTCTGGGGAGTCTTTAAATATCCCTTTACCTTAGATTTGGCTAAACTTTTAAATGAGTTGAGGTAAAAATAACAGCTTCTTGTTAGTTCACAAAAGTTTAAAAAAAATGTAACTAAAACAAACTGAGACTGGGAATATAAGTAAGAGGAAAAAGTGACTGGGAAGAAACTCTACTAATGCCAGTTAGCTCATCCCCCAAACCCGGGGAAGTCTGCAATCATCCTTGTAGGTGCCACAGCAGTTGCCAAGGATACTGCAGATGCCAAAATTTTACCTGTCAGTATAGTCAGGGGGAAGGAGTTTGCGAGAACAGTTTTATAGGCCATTCTATAATTATTATTATTTTTTTAACAAACCGGCCCAACCCACCGAGGCAGGGTGACCAAAAAAAGAAAAAAGAAAGTTTCTCTTTTTTAAAATTTAAATAATGTATACAGGGAAGGGGGTTTCTAGCCCCCTTTCCCCGGGATTTTTTAAACCTCTTACGACTCATGGCTTACGGACGAAGAATTCTGTTCCACTTCCCCATGGAGATAATTAAAGTTTTTCCCGTAATTTCAGAAGTTGTGCCAGTATTGGCTGTACAATTCTAATCACTTTTATCCTCATATCTGGTATACTGTCTTTGGCTCCCGATCCTTTCAAGGTAAAAGAAGTATTAGAGTTTTTAAAAAAATACACTTAATATTTTGTTACCTGTTTAAAATTTATAAAATTTCCAAACTAATTGATAATTTTTTAGAGCACTTGGAATGTAGAGTACATACTTTGAAATAAAGAAGAAAGAGATTACCCAGTGTCTTACATTAAATGCAGTAAATTTTCAAAAAATGTTTGACGGGGAGCACAATTTTTTTTTAACACTATTGAAATAATTTGTAAAAATAAAAGTTATAATATGTGAAAAACCCTTTATAATTTCACTTGGTAATATTTTTAAGAAACACCATAGGATCAACACAAAATCAGGGCACTCTACTGCACTCCATAGATGCTCATATGCTCAAATTGCTGCAGATGGTAATCCTTACAGCCCACAACCCTCACTAAGCAAGAGGTGGTCATTAGACAGTTTTTTTTTTTTCCCATCAAATTTCTAAAAAAATTTTTTAACTTGTAAGAAATTCATAGAAAGACATTTATAAAAAACTTTTAAAAAAAATATTCATAGCTCATTATCAAGAATACTCAAAGTTTGGTGCAAGACCAAGTCTTACAATGTAAAGATAATATTATTACTTACAAGATTACTTATATTCCATTAATGACACAATAATATAATTTGAACTTTGTCAAAAATGACATGCTTCTATATCTGGGAAGCGTTATTGTCAAAGTAGATTCTTTTTTATTAATTCATAAAAGGGAAAATGAGGGTGTTGAGTTAGTGTTAATAAAAGATTTGTGTTACAGGGTGAGAATATTCAATTTTTAAAATTTTTTATAACATACTGGCCGTTTCCACTGAGGCAGGGGACCTGAAAAGAGAAACTTTTACCATCATTTAAATATCCTTTTCTTGCCAGAGGCATGCAGATGTGACAGTTTTGCCCCCCCTAAATAGCAGATATCCCAAACCCCTTTTTGAGTGCAGGGGTTTTACTTCCCCCCCTCCAGGACTCCCGTCCGGCCTAAAAATTTTCCTTGAATCCCTTCAAAAAGTAATTTCCTTGCTCCCACCCAAAAAACTCCAAACTCCAAAAAACCCTTTTTTTCCCCTCTTATCTAACATGCTCACACATGCCTGCTGTATGAAATTTTAATTTATACTGTAATATAATGATTTAATTGAGCAAAAATTTGGGTAAAAAAATGTGTAAAAAAAAAATTTTTTCTTTATTTTTACAAGGGCGGAGTGGGGTTTATGTACTAATAACTGCATTTTGTGTTTAAATAGGAATGGGTTTGGGAAAAGGAAGTCAGCGAGATTCTCGACCGCGCCGGCCTACATCTCAGATAGTCGAGGATCATCACCGGTCACCCCCAAAAACTTCAACAATGATTACATGATTGTGCCTCCTCCAAAATTAAGGTTGGTGCAAATAAAATTTTTTTAAAAAAATTTAAGCATTACACTTGTTATACCCCTTTAGTAGAGGTGCCTGATGCTGGTGAAGGACTTTGATCCAGGGAATTGGGCAAACTTTCTCATACTTAGATCAGACTTGATTACCTCCCAAAAAATGCTTTAAACATATGTTCTTGGGGAAATACAATTTCACTCTAAAGGAGGGGGTTTTGGGGTATTGGCATTTTTTAGGGACTTCTAAACTGTCATATCTGGGGCGCCTCCGCAAAGACAGTGATTATTTTGAGTGAGGTGAAAATGTTGAAGGATGATGAAGGTATTTTTTTTTTTGGGT
>WNWK01022609.1:0-32253 GCA_009830355.1 Cherax destructor
TAGAACCTCCTTTTTCAACACTTCAACCTGAGATTCTAAAACACTGCAGTGAGCCATGTGCTCGGTATCACCCCACGCTAATTCCCAGACAGCTTAGGACAGGTATGACCACACGTATGGAAGGGATGGGAAGGGATATAGAAGAAGAAAAGTGTAATATCGAGAAGTGAGAGTAGTAGAGTCGGGACCTGAGGGAGAGTGATGTGTCGGGGAGGGAGGGAGGGAGCGTGAAGTGTCAAAGTGAGAGGGAGAGTGAAGTGTTGGGAGGGAGGCAGCGTGAAGTGTCGGGGAGGGAGGGAGGGAGTGTGAAGTGTTGGGGAGGGAGGGAGCGTGAAGTGTCAGGGAGGGAGGCGATAGTGGAGATAAAATGATGTTATAATAATAATAACATATCTTTATTTCTGAAAGTACATGTACATGGTATACAGGCCTAGCTGACATGAGAGACTGAGTGTACATGGCATAGAGGCCTAGCTGACATGAGAGAGAGACTGAGTGTACAAGTCATACAAGCCAAGCTGACATGAGAGACTGAGTGAACATGGCATACAGGCCTAGCTGACATGAGAGAGAGACTGAGTGTAAGGAATAACACTATGTGGAGAAATGATGTGACGGTGTCTGAAGGATAAGCTAGGGTGAGGGATGGGGATGGAGTGCAGGAGAGGGAATGGTGTGGAAAGAGGAAAGGTGTGGGAGAGAGAAAGTGTTAAAAGAATATTGTGGAGGTTGGTGTAGGGTGGGTGCCGGTAAGGATAGGGTTGTGCTTGGCGGAAAATGCTTTCTGGGAAGAACTATGTGATGGCGGAAGTGAGTAGTGAGGAACTTCATAAGGAGATTATCTTTCAACTGGAACTCTGGCAAACAGAATAGACATCACAAGACTAATAAGCAATAACCCATCCAAAAAAAAAAAAATCGAAATATTCAAAGAAAATGTGAACTTTCCTCAGACACTGATATTCAAACACACTAAACCTTAACCCTGCACGTAAACAAAATATTTTCCTGAATATAAAATTATCTATATGTAGACAACGACACCATAAGACATTGGAGACGTGGTAGTTTTACGTATGAAAATCTAAAAAAAATTAAGAAAAATTAATTATTCCCTGAAACATTCCTTATTTTTTTTAGTAAATAGCCACTGGAAATATTCTTACAGAAATCCTTCCTTTATTTGGCATTATCATTGCTTTTACACTTTGGATTTGATTGGCACTTTAACCACCTAGGCAGCGTCCACGTTAGTCATGTTTCAAGAATATTGACTTCAAACGAACTCAATATTCATGAAACATGTCCTACGTAGACGAAACACATGAGAATAGTTTCACAAGTTCAGTAGAGCCTGAGCCAAGTTGTCTGTTCTTCTCAAGCCACACAATAACTGACCTCGTAGGTAGGTTCCTCTCCCAATCCGCGCAACAACCGCAAACCCAGAAGTTATTATGCCAATTCGTCTACGCAGCTTCTGTTCAGTATAGCCACGCTACACATGTGTCCATTGCCCCTTCATGGGTGGACAGTCTGTCGACGCCATTGAATACTGTGCTGGTTTACCATGAAGAACCCATTACAGTTTCTCCATTATCAAATAGTTATGAGCTATTTATTCACCTACATTTGTTGTGGGTAGGAGTTTTTTTGCTTCACATTTCTATAGCGTATCCCAGTTCTTGCTCGGCATCCATGCCAGTGCCATGCTTACAAGAGAACATTTTTTTTCATTTCGGTTCGAGCATTCAACAGCGTTCCTCAGCCGCCAGGTGCGCCTGCCCTACCCTCTGATAGGCAAAGTTGACTAAAGCACAGAGTGAACCATACTGCTCCTTTCTTGCCCTGCTCATATCTGAGAGTGACCACAACTATCTCTTCACATGCCTCTCTACCCACTCGCCTGCGGGCACTTGATGAGGGTGCATGCACTTGATGAGGGTGCATGCACTTGATGAGGGTGCATGCACTTGATGAGGGTGCATGCACTTGATGAGGGTGCATGCACTTGATGAGGGTGCATGCACTTGATGAGGGTGCATGCACTTGATGAGGGTGCATGCACTTGATGAGGGTGCATGCACTTGATGAGGGTGCATGCACTTGATGAGGGTGCATGCACTTGATGAGGGTGAATGCACTTGATGAGGGTGCATGCACTTGATGAGGGGGCATGCACTTGATGAGGGTGCATGCACTTGATGAGGGGGCATGCACTTGATGAGGGTGCATGCACTTGATGAGGGTGTATGCACTTGATGAGGGTGCATGCACTTGATGAGGGTGCATGCACTTGATGAGGGTGCATGCACTTGATGAGGGTGCATGCACTTGATGAGGGTGCATGCACTTGATGAGGGTGCATGCACTTGATGAGGTGAATGCACTTGATGAGGGTGCATGCACTTGATGAGGGGGCATGCACTTGATGAGGGTGCATGCACTTGATGAGGGTGCATGCACTTGATGAGGGTGCATGCACTTGATGAGGGTGCATGCACTTGATGAGGGTGCATGCACTTGATGAGGGTGCATGCACTTGATGAGGGTGCATGCACTTGATGAGGGTGCATGCACTTGATGAGGGTGCATGCACTTGATGAGGTGCATGCACTTCTGATGGATGCCATGCACTTGATGAGGGTGCATGCATTGATGAGGGTCATGCACTTGATGAGGTGCATGCCTACCTTGATGAGGGTGCATGCACTGATGAGGTGCATGCCTTGATGAGGTGCATGCATCTGAGAGTGACATGCACTTGATGACGTGGCATGCACTTGATGAGGGTGCATGCACTTGATGAGGGGGCATGCACTTGATGAGGGTGCATGCACTTGATGAGGGTGCATGCACTTGATGAGGGTGCATGCACTTGATGAGGGTGCATGCACTTGATGAGGGTGCATGCACTTGATGAGGGTGCATGCACTTGATGAGGGTGCATGCACTTGATGAGGGTGCATGCACTTGATGAGGGTGCATGCACTTGATGAGGGTGAATGCACTTGATGAGGGTGCATGCACTTGATGAGGGTGAATGCACTTGATGAGGGTGCATGCACTTGATGAGGGGGCATGCACTTGATGAGGGTGCATGCACTTGATGAGGGTGTATGCACTTGATGAGGGTGCATGCACTTGATGAGGGGGCATGCACTTGATGAGGGTGCATGCACTTGATGAGGGTGCATGCACTTGATGAGGGTGCATGCACTTGATGAGGGGGCATGCACTTGATGAGGGGGCATGCACTTGATGAGGGTGCATGCACACCCAGTTCACAAACGTTATTCAACTCAAATAAAGTTTCCCCACGTCAGAATTGTGTTTATATTGATAGCTCTCTTCGTTACCCCAGTCCACAGATGACAGGTGTTTTCTAAGCCCATTGTAATCTGCTAAGAGCAAATCTGGGACTGTTTCTGAATTATCCCTATCATACTTCCATTCAGTGCTAAAGGTAAATTGATTTGTGGTGTTTTGCACAAAGTTCCTCTGTAATTTCTCAATTATTAACAAAGGTTTACTTTTTGCTAGAACTAAATCAAGCAGGATATTTCCTCTTGTAGGTTCTGCAACAAACTGCTTTAAAAAACAATCATAAACGACCTCTAAGAAGTTCTTAGACTAATTTACAAGTCAAGGAGTTCCAATCAATCTGACTAAAGTCCCGTATATCACGCCTAAAATAAAATTTTCATGCCGCTGTGAAAATTTCACCTTGACAGACTGTGTTATTTCAGACTTTATACCCGTTGTTATGCAACACTTCAAGTGTTCTCGGACATAGAGTGCCACCCAACCCCATTTCCGATACTACGTGGAAAAATTCATAATCTTGAATGTGACATTCCTCAGGCATGTCCCGATTTTTCTTATTAAACCACGTCTGGTATGACAAGTACATCAATGGCACCAGCACTTGCAACTTATCTCAACTTGTGCATCTTATATCTAACACTACGACCATTTGTATAATATAAATTTATAAATCCTTCCTTCTCTTTTCCCTTCCTGCTCCTTTCTGTTCTTCCACTATCCCTACTACTGTCCTTGTCACCTAGTGTCACTGGCTTTCCAATATCCACCAATAACTATCTCATTCTGCCTATAACTGGTTTCCCTAAAACTCACAATATCACTACACTGAGACTTTATTGCTGTCCCAGAAAAGCCCATACCACTATTTCTAGTTTAAAGCCCTGACAGCTCCCTCCATTGCATTGGCCAGTGTCCCCATCCCAGACCTAGATAAGTGAGCGTCATCCCTGGCATACATGTCATTTCTGTCATAGAAGAGGTCCCAGTTGTCTAATGAATGATACTGCATTTTCCTTACAGTGTTTGTCCAACCGGCAATTGACACCAGTTGCCCTGAACAACCTTTAATTTCCAACTCCTCTCCTCAGCAAAATGCCACGTATCACAGGGCTCTCTTCCTTATTCCTAATTTTCTCTATTGCTGACCTATTCCTGCTAATCAAGTCCTCACTTTCACGTCTGGCAACATAGTTTCCTCCAGCACTGATAGATAATGGGAGTGCTCCCATTGTCTTTCATTATATCGTCCAGACGGCTAACAATATCTCTGTCCAAGCCCCAGGAAAATACACCCTCTGCCTCCTCTTCCTATCTCTAAGACAAAAGGTCTTATCCATAAACTTAACCTGACTGTCCCCAACTAAAACAATGTTCTTACCTTCACTGGCGGTGTTTCTCATGACGTTTTCGACGGTCTTCCTTGGGATGATTTTTGTTGGAATGGTCTTCGCTTGGATGATCTTTGTTGGAGTGTCTAGGGTCGTCAACTCACACTCGTCTGCCAATGTTTCCTTGGTGTTTGTTGTGATGTTCCCAATACTCAACTCACAGTCATCGGGTAGCTCAGAAAATGGGTTCGAAGTTTCCACAGTAGCCTCCTCGTTCTTCATTGTTTCTGTCACTACGTCCGTCTTCTTGATCGTCAGCTTCGTTCCATGCTGTCCTGCCACTGTCCAGGTTCCTTTCTTGCCTTGAGGATTCACTACAGGAGGATTACTACGAATCCTCTTGTTTTCCTCTGTCAATCGCTGTATTTTGAGCTTAGCCACTCTCAGCTCCTCCTTAAGCTGCTGGTAAAGTTGCTCAATGGAGGACATCCTGGTTCAGATTCACAGAGAGCACACTAGATACGTATTCACGGAGCAAGGTACACATCATCACTGCACAACATATTCAAATTTGTGTTCTGGAATGTATAAGCTTGGCAATTTTATAGTCCAAAATATTGTTCATAATTTTAAAGAAATAAATATTTTTCACAATAATATGTGTTCTTTGTCAGACAAACAATTAAACTTGTGCAGGACTTGCATATGTGAGGTGTTGTCACCTTCTCCGAGTGAGGTGTCACCTCAGGGTTTAACAAATACAATTTACTTCTCTTGCCTCATCATTGGCCGGGTCATCACATGGAGAAGACCTGGGCTAGGATGTCCTGGTTAACGTACCTGTACCTCCCTCTTCCTTTTCAGTCGAGTCAAGACAGGCGCACGGAAGCACATGGCTTCTTCCGGAAGGAAGACGTCACGATGTTCCACGGACTCAACTGAGTCCTCCGATTTGGAAATGTGGGCACACAATTTTGGCGAAGAAACTGGGAGATCACTCACTGTACTTTTGGGACAACGAAACAAGCGAAATCAGCCGGGCCAGTGAGATAGGGATGGATCAAGAAACTCTCATCTCAGCCCCAGATATACTGGATGAAGAAAGTTGGCAGGTAGCAGGAGCCCCGAAGACCCAGAGGAGACACAATGTTACCTTTCCTCAGATCGGGAAAGCCAAGCCATCTGCATTCAACAAATTCAGGTTGATTAGCAAAGGACACCACGACACCCCGTATTCTGTTATAATTCATCTAGAGAAAAAGTACGCCCTTAGGATATTAGTGTCCCCAAATCTGAAAGGGGACTTTATTCTCACTCCCCGATCCAGAGTCCTCGAATCACTAATTGTTCTATCAGAAGTAAAATCCATATAGCGGGTAATTAAATGCGTACTAATGCACTACCCACTTGACAAACCTCTCGATTCAATCCATGGTAACAAGAACATCCTTAAAGTTTAATGGCTCCGAACCGAGATAGATGGCAACGTGCCTACGAGGCAGGTCTTCATCCAACATAGAGGACCTCTCCCAGCTCAACTGGAACTCGGTAGCTGGGGAAAATACCAGGTTAGGTCTTACAACCCAGGACCTTTGAGCTGCTTCATGTGTTAGAGGTACAACCACCTCAGCGTCCCAAGTCATTTTAAAGATATATGCAGCATCTGAGGCAGGGTCTCACCCGACCAAGGAATTCTCGGGTAAACTGAAGAGAGGTGAAGCTATGGAACCTCGATGTCAGAGGTTTGTTTAATAAAACGAAAAACTGCACAAAAAATATAAATATAAAAATACATCCGATTAAGATTAACTAGTGATTAATGGTTGAAGTCCACCAGAAGAAGTATTCTTTTGTTATAACTTGGAACACAATTTAAATAATGAAATTGGAAAACTGATAATTACACAGCACAAACTGAACACCATTTTTTTAATAAAGCTCATCAACGGTGAGAGTTTAAAACTGACCAGAAAAATATTCTCCGATAATTGATTTAATTGCAACGATTCCATTTTTTTGGTAAATATCTGTAAAATTTCAAATTTTTACCTACTCAAACTAAACTTATGGGTATCATCATTTTTACAGAATGCTTTATTATTAATATTTTGAAGCCGATAGGAATAAATAATCTTTAGTTATTGATTATAAATGCATTTAATATAATTGGCAACCTGGGACTTATGCCACCCAATAGCGGCATGAATCTTGCGTTCTGGATACTACAACAATGATGAAAATATGAGTCAGTCGGATCAGTCATTCTTAATTTAGGGCACAGATTCAAACGATTCCACATTTTTTTTTTAATTATTTTGTTACATCAACAAATCTGCCTGGACGCAAACAAAACTTAATGCATCAGCTATTCAGTATTGTAGCCTTTCCGAATAGGTAAACATGAATTTATTTAACGTAGTTTAACTGGGAATAATTTTTTTACACTCTTTTACTCATAAAATAGTAAAATCTGAACCTACGCAATACACTCAGATCATGACATTATGGAAGTACACACATGTATGCACAGGGCTTTTGACCAGCAAAATGAGACCAGTTACTTGGGTGCTTTCACCAAATTCAACTTCAGTAACGAAAACATACAGTGTGATCAAATTAACAATGTCTTAAGTGAAACAAGCTGCGAACACATCCTAAACAACACGGATCCGAACCTTTGCATATAAAGAATTAACTTTGTGGCACGTTAGGTATGAACGAGACATTCCCTTAATAAAAAAAAATAAGAGATGTCAACAATAAAGAGATATGTTCTTCTACAGGCGAAGAAGAATGATCACAGAGCTGCTCAAAAAGGCCAGTCTATCTGAAATACGGATGGAGGCCCTGGCCAGAGTAATAGAAAATACAGAAGGAATCATACAGTAGCCGAGAAACACAGAAAGAACTTAAAGCAATATGAAATTGAAAAATAACAAAATATTTATTTTCTTATGTCAAATATAGGGCAAAAACCACATCTAGTGTTGGGCTTCAGCTTAAGGGAGATATAATACTTACAGAAATGAATGAGATACTGAACTCCCAATATAACTCAGCATTTAGTGGGCTTTTAATCAGACTAGGGGTCAACAATCTAAATTATTTTTTTTATGACCGAGACATAAAATTTAGTTAATTCAAGAATTTCTCATATAATCCTAACACCACAGGACTTTGAAAAAAAATAAAAATAAATGACATGCCCATGCACTCTGCCCAGGCTAAGACTCGTGAAAACACCGTCTTCATCAAGAAAACAAGAAACCCCTTTCACGTGCCTTAAATATTGTATGGAGAAGTAGCATAGACACAGGGGTCAACCCACTGGGTTATAACCCAGTCCACAAAACAATTGCAAAGAATTACAGATCAATAGCACAAACGTCCCACATCACAATAATCTTTTAAAGTGTTCTAAGAAGCAAGATCGCCTACAGCTTGGATACCCAACAATTGCACAACCCAGAGCAGTATGGGTTTAGAGCAATTAGATTCTTCCTCTCACAACCACTGGACCATTATGACATGGTCATAATGTTCTGAAGGCGTTGACCCGTCGAACCCCCTCCAGGTATACTCCTGGTATAAGCACTTGTATATCACTCTCCACCTTCAGTGACTATTGGTCACATTTTTTTTCCTCTGAAGCTGCGTCTCTGAGAGTTTTTTTTACGATTCCCGGAATGTGTGCAACAACTTTTGACAAAGGTCCCTTGGTGATGATGTACAGTCGCTGAAATTTTGACGCCGATTGAATGAACCAAAAGCATCCAGATGGTATCATACTTCAAGCCTGGACTAACGGCAAGCAGGTGGTGAGGGACGACACATTCACACTGGCTGACACATATCTCCAATACACTAGGGAGGAAGGAGGGGCAGCTGCCAGCTTAGAGGAGTCCCAGGAGTTTAGAAAATACAATGAGCTTACTCATCATTATATGTTTGTTTCCAAAGGCTCAGAGACCATTGACCCATGGGGAAAGAGTTTATCTAAGTTCCTTAAGGAGCAAGGCAAAAGACTAATCAAGTAAACTAGGGATCCCAAGCAAGCTAGTTTTTTGTATCCACTGTACACGCCCCAGCTCTGAGGAGATGGATAAGATTTTCTCATTGTAATCTGTGTCAAGGAGAATTTAGGAAAGGTAGGAGGTGTGGAGACCAAGTGTGATAAGGGTAAAGATGTTTTCAATGCATATATGAATTTGGAAAAGGCATAATATTGGGTGTATATGGAAGCAATGAGGCAAATATTGCAAATGTATGGAATAGATGGTAGGTTACTGAAAGAATGTAATAATATTGGTAGAATTACCGACAATATGTTAAGTAAAAGGACACAAATGCAACTAATGTGACATTTTATTGTGGCAACGTTTCGCTCTCCAGGAGCTTTCTCAAGCCGTTACAAGCGATAATGGACATAGTGGGTTTATATATACTCTCAAAGTGAGGTGAAATACTAGTGGTGGTAGTAGTAGTGATATTAGTAGTAGTAGTAGTAATACAATAAGGTAGAACAATCAATATACACATGAGTAAAAGGTGATAAAACAAATACTAGGGTAGTATAACAATAGGTTAGACAAATATTTCTGCTGGAGGTTGAAATATCGAAGGCCTGTAGAGTGTTCCACATCTACGATGTGCTTGTGTTGAATTAGCAGGAGAGACTATGTGATGGTAGGGTTTACTGTTTTCAGGAGGATTCTTGCTAAGACTTCAGAGATGGTGAAGCTGCCTTTGTTTGTTTAATTGTGTTAGAAACAGAGATAAGTGCTGATTCAAGGCATTTGCGTCTACGGAAATTAGTTTCTTTGATTACTAGTCGGGCGTCTTTGAATTTCATGAGATGATTGTTGGAATTTCGGTGTTGTACGCAGGCGTTGTTCAGGTTATTGTTTCTGCATGCATTAATGTGTTCATTGATGCGTGTTTCGAGGTTCCTTGCTGTTTCTCCTACATAAATTCTGTCGCAGCCTCCACAGGGTATAGTGTAGACCCCTGCGTTGACTGGTTCATGGTGCTTGGATTTAGTCTTGGTTAGATCCTTAATAGAAGTACTGGAAGCGATGGCGACGCTAGTGTTAGCTTGTGCAAATACTTTAGAAATGTTGGATGCAACCTGGCTGTTGGGAAGAATTATGACTTTGTTTGGAGTGGTGTTGATGCGTGGAGAATTAATGATCTGAAGAGCTCTTTTCTTGCAATCTTTGATGAAAAAGGAAGGAAAATGTAACTCAGTGAAGGTTTGGTGAATGTATGTACATTCCTCGTCAAGAAACTCAGGACTACAAATTCGGTAAGCTCTTAGGAAGAATCCGATGATGATGCCTCTTTTGGTCTTAGTATCTTGACTGGAATAGAAGTGTGTGAGATCATTTTTATTTGTAGGTTTCGTAAACTTGAAATCTTAGGTTGTTATCTACTTTGTGGATGAGGACGTCTAGAAAGAGTAGTTTGTCATTGGACTCTTCTTCTAGTGTAAACTGGATCGCCGGTTCAACTGCGTTGAGCCTTGCCTGAAGATTCCGTACATCAAAACGTTTGGGAGTTATTACGAGGACGTCGTCTAAGTAGATAACAACCTAAGATTTCAAGTTTACCGGAAACCTACAAATAAAAATGATCTCACACACTTCTATTCCAGTCAAGATACTAAGACCAAAAGAGGCATCATCATCGGATTCTTCCTAAGAGCTTACCGAATTTGTAGTCCTGAGTTTCTTGACGAGGAATGTCATACATTCACCAAACCTTCACTGAGTTACATTTTCCTTCCTTTTCATCAAAGATTGCAAGAAAAGAGCTCTTCAGATCATTATTCTCACGCATCAACACCACTCCAAACAAAGTTATAATTCTTCCCAACAGCCAGGTTGCATCCAACATTTCTAAAGTATTTGCACAAGCTAACACTAGAGTCGCCATCGCTTCCAGTACTTCTATTAAGGATCTAACCAAGACTAAATCCAAGCACCATGAACCAGTCAACGCAGGGTCTACACTATACCCTGTGGAGGCTGCGACAGAATTTATGTAGGAGAAACAGCAAGGAACATCGAAACACGCATCAATGAACACATTAATGCATGCAGAAACGATAACCTGAACAACGCCTGCGTACAACACCGAAATTCCAACAATCATCTCATGAAATTCAAAGACGCCCGACTAGTAATCAAAGAAACTAATTTACGTAGACGCAAATGCCTTGAATCAGCACTTATCTCTGTTTCTAACACAATTAAACAAAACAAAGGCAGCTTCACCATCTCTGAAGTCTTAGCAAGAATCCTCCTGAAAACAGTAAACCCTACCATCACATAGTCTCTCCTGCTAATTCAACACAAGCACATCATAGATGTGGAACACTCCTACAGGCCTTCGATATTTCAACCTCCAGCAGAAATATTTGTCTAACCTATTGTTATACTACCCTAGTATTTGTTTTATCACCTTTTACTCATGTGCATATTGATTGTTCTACCTTATTGTATTACTACTACTACTACTAATATCAATACTACTACCACCACTAGTATTTCACCTCACTTTGAGAGTATATATAAACCCACTATGTCCATTATCGCTTGTAACGGCTTGAGAAAGCTCCTGGAGAGCGAAACGTTGCCACAATAAAATGTCACATTAGTTGCATTTGTGTCCTTTTACTTAACTTACTGAAATAAGTTAAGAGTTTTCACGAGGATAGTGAGGCTCAGGTTAGAGTATATAGAAGAGAGGGAGATTATTTTCAAGTAAAAGTAGGCCTTAGACAGTGATGCATGGTGTCACAAAAGCCGTAAAAGAAGTGAATCCTAGTAAGTTGGCAAGAGGTATGGGATTAAAAGATGAAGAACCTAACACAAAGGGGGAGTTATCATAATTGCTTTTTGCTGATGATACTGTGCTTTTGGGAGATTCAGAAGAGAAGTTCCAGATATTGGTGGATGAGATTGGTAGGGTATGTAAAAGAAGGAAATTAAAAGTGAACATAGAAAGAAACAATGTTATGAGGATAACAACAAAAATCTTGGTAATGAAAGACTGGATATCAGAGAGAGGGAGTATTGAGGAAGTGAATGTATTCAAATATCTGGGAGTGGATTTGTCAGCACATAGGTCTGTAAAAGACGCTGTGAATCATAGAAGTGATGAGGGGGAATAAGGGGAGTGGAACACTGAGGAGAATGTGGAGACAAAGAACATTATCCATGGAAGGAAACAGGGGAATGTATGAGGGTAAAGTGGTACTATTGAACTTATATTGGAGTGAAGCATGGGTGGAGAATATTGCCGCAACTATTTATATATATATATATATATATATATATATATATATATATATATATATATATATATATATATATATATATATATATATATATATATATATAAAGCGTGACACAACCTACTCCTGTTCGGCAATGTCTGTCTTGCAGTTCCTGAAAGATGAGGCAAAGGCAGTGTGCAACTACCAATGAACGGATGATTGTGTCCCTCTGCCCCATCATCGCAGGAATCACAAAGATAAACCCAAGAAAAATTCCACTGAAAACGAGAAAATTTGCGCACAGGTTAGCCAAAAAATCAAAGTAGGTAACACAGAGGAAGCAATCAGAATAATTACGACACTGTAGCTCCCAAAGATGAGGCCACAGCCAAAGCACTAAGAGACAACATGAGGAAGACCTCATCACTGAGCAATTAATTCTGCCAGAATCAGAAGGTAATAAGGCGATAGTGTGATTTCCAGCAGGATCTGCAGGAGGTTACACTGGAATTCGACCACAACACCTCAAAGAGATGGTAAATCCAATACTCGGCGTATCTGCATCAATCCTCCTCACCGAATTAACAACTTTTGTCAACAACTGCCTGGCTGGGCGAATCTCAGAAGAAATTAAACATTTCTTTTTTTGGAGCCTCATTATGAGCTTTGAAGAAGGATGGGGGAATCAGACCCATTGCTGTTGGTAACACTCTTCGCCGTCTAGTTGCCAAAGCAGCAGTAAGAAACATTTGCCTAAAAGCTGCTAGTTTACTCCAGCCACACCAACTGGGCTTTGGGGTCTCTCAAGGCAGTGAAGCCGCAGCTCATGCGGCAAGGGCCTACTTCCGGGACCTACCAGAAGACAAGGCCGTAGTCAAACTTGACTTTAGAAATGCCTTTAATATGGTGAAGAGAGATGTGGTCTTGCCGGCCATTCGGGATCGGTTCCCCAGTCTTTTTCCCTTTATTTCAGCTGGCTATAGCAAACCCTCAACTCTTTTGTTTGGTGAACATAAAATTCCTCATCTGAGGGTGTTCAGCAGGGTGATCCACTCGCTCCACTTCTCTTCTGCATGGCAGTAAGAGAACTATCTTCCAGCCTATGCAGCGAGCTCAACATCTGGTACCTGGATGATGGCACTCTGGCAGGTACTGAAGAGTCCCTGTTACAGGACCTACAACTAAAAATAATTGAATAAGGTTGGTTGTCTCTTTTTGGATTGTAAAAAGTATTTCTAGCTATTTTAAAGGATTTATCAATTACGTTTCTTGGGTATTTTAGATCATTAGCTATTTCATAAATTTTGGAGATTTCTTCATCTATGAACTCTGGACTACAAATACATAAAGCTCTCAAAAACATTGATGAGAAAACCGACAGTTTAAATCTATCTTGATGTGAAGAATAATAGTGTACATAGGAACAGTTATTTGTAGGTTGTCTGTAAATTTAAAGTTTAAAATAATTGTTACTCTTAATAATTAAAACATCTAGAAAAGGCAATGAGTTATTTACTTCGAACTCAACAGTAAAATTTATAGAATGAGATAAGTTATTTAACAAGGAAATGGTTTATGTCTACATTCTTAGGCATAATGCACAAAATATCATCAACATATCTATACCACTTAGCTCTATTAAGAAGGATTGTGTTCTTAGTAATTTATGCATGAAACAAGATTGAAACAAGATTGCTTAACACAATCCTTCCTAATAGAGCTAAGTGGTATAAATATGTTGATGATATTTTGTGCCTGATGCCTAAGAATGTAGATACAAACCATTTCCTTGTTTAATTAGGGTCAAACTGGTAAAAGTCTTAAACTAAGATTAAAACAACAAAATATAGCATTAGAACTGGACAAGATTCTAATGCTCTATTTATTTATGTGAGAGATTTTAATCGTCCAATTGATTTTCAAAAGGTTGAGAAAGTTGTATCAAGCAAGTCCATAGTTGACAGGAATATAATAGAATCATGTTCCATAAAAAAACAGTTTTGAAAGTAATATGAATATTTCTTTTGATTTATATAAATTGGATTCATTGATAATTAATAAAATTTGGAAAGAATTTAATGATACATTAGACAAGTAAAAAATCTTAATGCTTCGGTGGAGTATCAGGTGCGCTTCACATAGTTGGGTGCTGTCACGCGACTGTGAGGTGCTGTCTTTGTTATAGTGACATGATTGTGAGGTGTAGTCTTGCCTCTTTATATGCTTTCTTTTTGATGTGTTGTGTTTTATAGTTTCTTGATAATGTGAGAAGTCACGAAAGCGCTTAGAATTTCGCTCTTTTTTTCATAATATTTGTTTTGTATATATATATATATATATATATATATATATATATATATATATATATATATATATATATATATATATATATATATATTTTATATATATATATATATATATAGCAAGAGCTCATTTAAAATTAAATTCTTTCTAAAATTTTCTCTTACTCGTTTTTTTCATTTATATTAATGTCAAAATTACCTATATATATATATATGTCGTGCCGATTAGGTAAAACTGGTCAATTAGCAAGAACTCATCTAAAATTAAGTCCTTTCTAAAATTTATTTTTTTCATTTATGTTAATGTAAGAATTTATAATTTTGTACCAAGAGAAACTTTGAAAACCTACCTAACCTTATTGCAACAAGCGCAATTTAATTTAGCCTAACCCAACTAAATATATTTTAGATACGTTAACATTAATTTAATAATAAACAAACACAATGAAATATATTTTTTCGTTATGTTCAGAATGATTTTGGCGAAATTATTGCATAAATAAATTTTCACTTGTCTTATATGGCAAGGTGAGCGTTGCTATTTAACCCAAAATCGCAAGTTTTACCTAATCGGCACGACATATATATATATATATATATATATATATATATATATATATATATATATATATATATATATATATATATATATATATATATATATATATATATATATATATATATGCAAAAATCACAGTAAACAGGTGATATCAAAATATGCAAGACAACCACTATGAAAAAATAGAGAAATTCCAAGCGCTTTCGTGACTACTCACATTATCAAGGAACTATAAAAGGAAACATGACAAGCAGGCTTATAAAGGGGGAAGACTACACCTCACAGTCATATCATACTAACAAAGACCACACCTCACAGTAGCGTAACAACACACGACTCTGTGAAGAGGAACATAAGAAAGGACCTGAAACTCTTCCCAAGAATTAAGATTAGTCCAATTTATCATTAAATTGTTCCCAAATTTTATTATTTATAAATTAATCCATTTTATATAAACCAAAAGAAATATTCATATTATTTTCAAAACTACTATTTATGAAACATGATTCTATTATATTCCTTTCAACCATGGACTTGCTTGATACAACTTTCTCAGCATTTTGAAAATCAATTGGATGGTTAAAATCTCTCACATGAATAAATAGAGCATTAGAATCTTGTCCAGTTCTAATGCTATATTTATGTTGTTTTAATAATAGTTAAAGACTTTTACCAGTTTGACCGTAATAAACTTTATCGCATATTATACAGGGAATCTTATAGACACATCCGTCTGCATTTTGTTGGGAATTTTTTATCAAAAGTCTTTTTACTGTATCAAGATTTTTAAATACCACTTTGATACTAAAATTCTTAAGAAAGGAAGGTATATCAACCAAGTTTTCATGGTAAGGGAGAACCAACATATTTTTGGTTGAATAGGGTTGGTTGTCCCTTTTTGGATTGTAAAAAGTATTTCTAGCTATTTTAAAAGATTTATCAATTACGTTTCTTGGGTATTTTAAAACATTAGCTATTTCATAAATTTTAGAGATTTCTTCATCTATGAACTCTGGACTACAAATATGTAAAGCTCTCAAAAACATTGAAGAAAAAACCGACACTTTAACTCTATCTTGATGTGAAGAATAATAATGTACATAGAAACAATTATTTGTAGGTTTTCTGTAAATTTAAAATTTAAAATCAATGTTACCCTTAATAATAAAAACATCTAGGAAGGACAATGAGTTATTTACTTCGAATTCAACAGTAAAATTTATAGAATGAGCTAAGCTATTTAATTGCACAAGGAAATGGTTTGTCTACATTCTTAGGCATAAGGCACAAAATATCATCAACATATCTATACCACTTAGCTCTATTGGGAAGGATTGTGTTAAGCAATCTTGTTTCGAAAAATTCCATATATAAATTACTAAGAACAGGTGAAAAAGAATTTCCCATTGCCATACCAAACTTCTGAGTGTAAAACTCATCATTAAATACAAATTTTGCATCAGCAATAAAAAGTTTAATAAGTTTAATGATAGTAGGAACTGGCAATGGTAAATCGTAATTAACCAGTTCTTCAGATAAGAAACTTAGTAAATCATCAACTGGAACTTTTGTAAACAAGGAGGTAACATCAAAACTAACCATATTGAAATCATTTAAATCAGTCAAGGTGCTTAATTTATCAACTAAATCTAAGTTGTTTTTAACATTAAAATTAGAATTTTTTCCAACAATTGGGCTCAAAATATCAACAAGCTATTTAGAAAGTTTATAAGAAACTGAACCTATGGAGCTAATAATTGGTCTAACAGGATTACCAGGTTTGTGTGTTTTTATTAATCCATACATATAAGGTAAAGATGGATTGGTGGAAGTAATTGTTTTAATTAATTCATCTTTGCCCTTCAATAGATGTTTTATTGTTTTATTGAAATTGCTGTTAACAGTTCCTAAGGGATTCTTTCTAAGTTTAGAATAGGTTTCAAAATCATCTAGGAGGTTATTCATTTTATCTTGGTAATCGGTTTCTTTCATAATTACTATTGCATTTATTTTATCTGCTTTAGTAAGGCGCAATTTTTTTTTATTCAAAAGTGAATCATAAGACTTAAAAAATCTTTGAGGGCAATTGGGAATATTTTGTTTTAACATTGAACTATATACCATCCCCTTACTAATATTAATTTCATCAGTGGATAAATCAGAGGATTTTTTCTAAATTACAAAAGGCTTTTGCAATTTCAACAATATTAAGTTTTTTTTGAAGTTGCAAAACTTAAACCGAAACCAAGAGTAGCAGTTGTAGTTTTATCTAATATTTCATCTGATAAGTTAATTACAAAATTGTTATTAGCATGCTTTGTCCAATCACTATTTTCAATTAAATTATCTAATTTTCTCTGTAGTTTGTTTTTGAGATTTTTATAGCAATGATCCAACATACTATGTTGCCACTCTGATGGAATAGCTTGATAAAAAAAGTATTTTTTGTTTCTCAATATTTTGAATTCTTGGAATTCCTCTATTTTTTCATAGTGGTTGTCTTGCTTCGGCTTGCGTCCGGCTTCGGAGGAGCTGGAGGAGATTCATAATCTTTGACATATTGTACCATTGTATTCATGTTCATGTTTGTGTTTTCTATAAAAGTATTCTGTCTATTAATAAAGCATTTATATGTATGTTTGTGTGTATATAGGATGGGGTGGTAGGAGAAGTGAAATATTCAAATGGCATCAGGAAGAAATCCAAATATTCTTCCTTGAAGCCTTTTTATCCACTTCTCCGAGGCTATGGGTCCCACAATTTGCACTAGAGGTGGACCCCATCCTATTTAAAAAAAAAAAATATATATATATATATGTCGTGTCGATTAGGTAAAACTTGCGATTTTGGCTTAAATAGCAACGCTCACCTTGCCATATAAGACAAGTGAAAATTTGTGTATGCAATAATTTCGCCAAAATCATTCTGAACATAACGAAAAAAATATATTTCATTGTGTTTGTTTATTATTAAATTAATGTTAACGTATCTAAAATATATTTAGTTGGGTTAGGCTAAATTAAATTGCGTTTATTTAATAAGGTTAGGTAGGTTTTCAAAGTTTCTCTTGGTACAAAATTAAAGTTTTTTACATTAACATAAATGAAAAAATTATATCTTTAAACGTATAAGATAAATTTTTAGAAAGGACTTAATTTTAGATGAGTTCTTGCTAATTGACCAGTTTTACCTAATCGGTACAACATAACTCTGTCTCGTTCTATTCTCTCTACATGTCCAAACCACCTCAACAACCCCTCCTCAGCTCTCTGGACAATCGTTTTGGTAATCCTGCACCTCCTCCTAATTTCCAAACTCCGAATTCTCTGCATTATATTCACACCACACATTGACCTCAGACACGACATCTCCACTGCCTCCAGCCTTCTCCTCGTTGCAACATTCATCACCCATGCTTCACACCCATATAAGAGCGTTGGTATAACTATACTTTCATACATTCCCCTCTTTACTTCCATGGACAAAGTTCTTTGTCTCCACAGACTCCGAAGTGCTCCACTCACCCTTTTCCCCTCATCAATTCTATGATTCACCTCATCCTTCATAGACCCATCTGCTGACATGTCCACTCCGAAATATCTAATTACATTCACCTCCTCCATACTCTCTCCCTCCAATCTGATATCCAATCTTTCGTCACCTATTCTTTTTGTTATCCTCATCACCTTACTCTTTCCTATATTCACTTTCAATTTTCTTCTTTTACACACCCTACCAAATTCATCCACCAACCTCTGCAACTTCTCTTCAGAATCTCCCAAAAGCACAGTGTCATCAGCAAAAAGCAACTGTGACAACTCCCACTTTGTATTTGCTTCTTTATCTTTTAGTCCCACACCTCTTGCCAAGACCCTCGCATTCACTTCTCTTACAACCCCATCTATAAATATATTGAACAACCACGGTGACATCACATATATATATATATATATATATATATATATATATATATATATATATATATATGTAATTTTTACATTAACATAAATGAAAAAATGAGTAAGAGAAAATTTTAGAAAGAATTTAATTTTAAATGAGTTCTTGCTAATTGACCAATTTTATCTATTCAGCACGACATATATACAAAATAACCAATGCAAAAAAACAGTGAATATTCAAGTGCTTTTGCAATTTCTCATGATTTTGGATACTGTAAAACAGTTTTACCCATATGTCCCCTTACATATGTCCTTATACCTGACCCAGCATGCTGAGCATGGGAATGGTCCTGTCATTGCAAATGTCAAATTAAATTTATTTGTGACATGCTAGGCATAGCTTAAATTGCTCTCAAAATCTATTAATTATAAATTAATCTAATTTATATAATTCTGCACTAATATTCATATTCAGATCAATACTATTTTTTTTTTAAAGTTGATTCGATTATATTTCTTTCAACCATTGACCTGGTTGATACAACTTTCTTGGTCTTTCGAAAATTAATATGGTGGTTAAAATCTGTCACAGAGCATTAAATGCTTGTCCACTTTTTTGGTGTTGTAAGCTTAGTTCTAGGATTTTACCAATTAGATCATAAAAAACTTTAGAGCATTCCTTACCGGGAATCTTGCTGACACAGCTGTCAGCATTTATTGTGGGGAATTCTTAGTAAAATGTTTTTTTAGTGTACCTAGATTTTTAAAAACAACTTTGATTATGAATTTCTTATGTAGAAAAGGTATATCAAGATTTTTTCATGATAAGGGAGAACCAACATATTCTTGGTTAAATATGTTTGTCCTTTTTAAATTGTAAAATATATTTCTTTCAAATTTTAAAATACAGTAGACCGTCGTCACGGTAGTTACTTTCCTGAAAATGCCGTATTATTCAAAACCGTGTTAGACAAACTGAAGAACGTATGGGAAAAATATTGTTACGTTCCTGGGAGCCCCCCAAAAAGCCAAACAATTTTTTTTAAGACCTCTAATTGTAGTGCATTGTCATGATATATTACTACTTAAGACTACAAATGTAATAGAAATAATAGTATTTCTTTCCTTAAATTTAAGACCTCTAATTGTAGTGCATTGTCATGATATATTACTACTTAAGACTACAAATGTAATAGAAATAATAGTATTTCTTTCCTTAAATTGTGGGTAATGGTCTTTCCGGATGATTGTGAAGAGAGTGGTTATGGATGGTGTGGCTCTACTGGGCTGAGGTGGATGGTTGTTGGTTGTCGGCAGAAGTGGATGGTAGAGGTTCTGGTACTGAAGTCGATGATTGTATTGGAAAGTGCATAAATTCTGTAATGGATCTCTGCTAGTTTACCAGCAACATGGAACTGCTCACGTAACTGCTGCAATGTTAACTGTTTTTCTTCAGGTTCTTCTTCATCATATGTTATCTATCTCCCTTGTATCTGTGCATCGAACTCTGCCAACATTTCATCTGGACTCCTGTCTTCATCATCATCATCATATTCTAGGAGCTCATTCACATCGTCATTCATATCTTCAAAACCATCACCTGGTAATCTCCTGAACAATTTCCTGAACTTCACTCTCAAGCAAGGAAAACTAGTGAAAGAATAAACTACAGAAGGCCATAACTTTCCCAGCCTGCATTTAATGTTGATTGTGGCACTTCATTCCATGCACTTCTAGCATAGCTTTGTACTGCCAGGATTGTACTGCCAGGTTGGTACTGCCAGGTTGGTACTGCCAGGTTGGTACTGCCAGGTTGGTACTGCCAGGTTGGTACTGCCAGGTTGGTACTGTCAGGTTGGTACTGCCAGGTTGGTACTGCCAGGTTGGTACTGTCAGGTTGTACTGCCAGGTTGGTACTGCCGGTTGGTACTGTCAGTTGGTACTGCCAGGTTGGTACTGTCAGGTTGGTACTGTCAGGTTGGTACTGCCAGGTTGGTACTGCCAGGTTGGTACTGTCAGGTTGGTACTGTCAGGTTGGTACTGCCAGGTTGGAGTCAGAGTCCATTGATGCAACTAGTTTTTTTCATAACTTTTTTTTGTGTAGTTACACTTGAATGACTTAATAACTCCCCGATCCAGTGATTGTATTAGAGATGTTGTATTTGGATGTAAAAATACAACTTTTACATGTGGAGTCAGATCCAACAAAGCTTGTGGATGAGTACGGGAATTATCAAGAATGAAGAGTCTTGAATGCAAGGTTCTTGCATTCGGTAAATAACCATGGGCTTACACTTGAAATCACCTGATGCATTACCGCAAAGGAGCAAGGTGAAGCGATCCTTTGCTGCCTTGAAGCCACGTGCACTTTTCTCTCACTGACTGATATAAGTTCGCGTTGGCATTTTTTCCAAAAAACACTTGTATCGTCAGCATTAAACATTCAATGGTGTAACCTACAGACCATCCCGCCCGGTGGGCGACCGCGCGCTCAAAATTCCCCCACCCCCTTCCTCCCGCAACCGTGTTAAACTAATTTGATTAAGTGTTAAACAAAAATATGCGCCAATTCTTGAATAGTGCTATTTAAAAAGGTAACTCAAAACCGTGTTAAACGATGTTCTACTGTATTCAAATCTTCAGAATCCATGAACTTTAGGCTCCAAATAAGCAGAGCTCTCAAAACATTGACGAAACTACAATAAGTTGAACACTATCATGTTGGGAAGAATGATAGTTCATATAAGAGCAGTTATTTGTTGGATTTCTTCATTATTTCATGATAATCATTAATAATTAAGACATCAAAAAAAGGCAATGAATAAACTTTATGGAAAGATTTGTACTACTGAATTAAAAAAGGGTTAACAGAAATACATCCGGATATATATAGTTGATTTTTCTGTTGCAAGTGCATACGTATATGTAATTTAAATGTGTTTTCAGTATAGGATTTAATATCATCTTCAGCAACTTCAGTTTCAAGCCTTTCCATTCAAACATCAGCCGTCATTCTTCGAGTGTGTTGGCTGCCTCTTGTTCCTCAAGTCTCTTACTACCATTCCGTTCTCAACTTCATTTCCCTCTCATTTTCAGACTCAATTTTTATTTCCATTCAATTAATTTCATCTCTCCGTCTCCATCTTTACTAATGACGTTTGTTTCTTTCTCAGAACACAATGTCCTATCATCAGATGTCCTTATATAAGCATAATTTTCCCTACTTGGTGACTGATGTCCCTATTGTGTTGCAGTGTTGCCTGTCTGTCACTGCAACACACTGATGTGTCTGCCTCTCCATTTGACATTGTTGATAAGTCGTCGTTCTCAGATCCTTGGATGCAACTCCAGTTGCAAAAACTATTTGGCATTATAGAAAAAAACTGCTGTTTACTAATATCAGTCTTCTGTTCTGGCCCATAAAGCATAAGTATTAAAAGTGATGACTTCCAAAATATTTCATTTGGGGGAAAGGGCGACTTCCCTAAAAACTTCGAATGTCTAAATGAGTTCATCTCCATGACCAAATATACCGGTGCTGCTTCATCTTCTGACGTGTGTGTGGAATATCAGTAAGTCGCATGACTGTCGTGTTACTGCATTATACCAATTCTCATTCGCCTAACTCTATCAACGGTGTTAGACACTTCAAACTTGAGTTCGTAAAGCATCGGTAGCATCATTAACTTTCCTAATGACGTTAAAAAAAATTTTTCACAAGCGAGTGAGATCATTTCCATCCCAGATGGTCTCATATTCTTATGGGACTCTCTTACAAATTAAACACTCAGATTTTTACGTTTTATATCTGTGTCAGGCCTCCACGACATATCTTACATTAATAATATGTAGATAATTATGTAGATAATTATGTATCAAGAGGAAGTTATTTATAGCAGCAGCTGTACAAGTAGCCGCAGGAGTAATAGCAGCAATACATGTAGGGTAAGTGGCAACAGCAATAATAGCAGTATTAGGAAAAATATTCAGGGGTAGTTATAACAACATTTGTTGTTGTATCAACATTATAAGTAGCGGCAGTAATAGAAGCAATAATATTAGTAGCAGTTAGCAATAATAGTAGTAACAGTAGCAGTAGTTCTAGTAGCACATTAGTAGCAGTAGCAGTAGTTTTAGTAGTAGTAGTAGTAGTAGTAATAATAGACGATCAATTTTGTTTAGCTTGCTTTGTTTTAATTTATGAGGTACAGTTTAAATATTCTCCACGTATGACATTCCCACACGAGTAGTGACAACACCGAAATAGTAGTAGTAGCAGCAGCAGTTTTAACTGTGGTAGTAGTAGTTTTAGTAGAAGTAACAATAGCAGGAGTAGTAGCAGTAGCAGCAGTTGCAGTATTGTTATGGATGAGGTTACCACTCCTGTACAGCAGCAGACAATGCTTTAACACAGTCTACCTGTACTCTAACAAATTATTATATGTTATAAATCTATTCTACAAAAGGGCGCTCCATTTCTTGTGGTCTCCATCCTTCTCTCTCTCTCTCTCTCTCTCTCTCTCTCTCTCTCTCTCTCTCTCTCTCTCCCACCTTTAAATCTTCCCTTATTTCCTCCCCTCTCTTCCATCCCTACCTCTCTATTCATTTCCTTCGCAATCTCCCTTCCATATATTCCACCCTTACCTCTCCTCTCTCTCCCTTCAAACTATCTCACACATACCTCTCATTTTCTCTCCTCTCTGTCAACTCTCCCACTCTTATCCCTCCCTTTCCTCCTCTCCCAACCCTCGCACTCCTACCTCTCCCTCACTTTCTCCCCTCTCTCCATCCTCTACCTCTCCCCTCACTTCCTCCCCTCGTAGCATGATGACAGAGACAGTGAGGCTGTAGCCGCTGGTGGGAGTGGAAGTGTGTGTTCGCGCTCCGTGTGTGTGTATGTGTGAGTGCTGGGCTGTGTACAGCCCCTGTATACCTCTACTGCTGTGACTGTCTGCTGTCTTGTGGTCATCATCTTGGGACGTTCCAGTCTCTCTCTGATCGTTTTAATGAATATTAAATTATATTTTATCAACGACGATGCAACACATTATAGAGCCTCAAAACATATAAACAATATAGCTCCTTTATGTTCCCAGTTACCGTAACTCAGTGAACTTTGAAATTGGTTTGCTTTAATTATATTTAAACTAAGTGTGAGTTGATGTGAAATAAGAATAGAAAACACTGACGATAATTACAAATATGATTACCTTGTCATACATGATAACTGAGAAACACTAATAGACACTGAGCCCAGTGCTCAGAATGAAGAGTGTCAGGAGCAATAACTACCTGTACTTCCCATGTACGATGTAGCACCAGCCCTGGGCCAGTACCAGGCACACCACATCAATTATTATACAAACTACTAAAAAGAGATTACACCCCCTTGATTCACGCATCAGGTGAGTGCCATCTTCCTGCAGTGACTAACCAGTGAGTATCATCTTCCTGCAGTGACTCACCAGTGAGTATCACGCTCCTACTCCCATATCATGGATAATTTGTTAATTATTATCAAAGAGCAATTCTTGTATTACCTCAGAGGGAGTCGTAGCATCTGCACCAATAATGTGCTTCTGTTGTGTTTTGACTCCCAACAACAGGATGGGTATGAAATACATAATAAATCAATGAAACTTCTGAAAGTTATTATTACAAAATTAAATCCGTGAATACCTGACCTGTGATACTGGAAAGATGTAATTAGTGTCATTTCACTTCTCATCTTTCAAAATTTATTTTACATCTTAAGACTGGTTTATATTCGTAAAAAAATTATAATTCAAATGTAACTAGCATCGACATAAACCATATATTTCAAATGGTTATAAAGAATGTTCATGCAAATTATATTCTCTTACATAACATTATACGTACTGACTGACTGACTTTGTTTCACTGGTCACAAGCTGCGTCACTGTCGTGTGAATTATCACTGTTACACTGCGTTACCACGCGTTACCATGTGTTATCATGCATGTGATGTGCTTATGAGAGTATATAGAATTATTCTTATGAGAGTAAATAGAATTATCAAAGCTTATTGCTTCGGTAGCGTTAATTCTGTTAGTGGGTTGGATTTGTGAAGGACTTGCCTAGTATGGGCCAACAGGCCTACTGCAGTGTTCAGTGTTCCTCCTTTCTTATGATCTTACTCTTCCGATAAGTTTAAGGCAAGATTAGTACACATATAGCTATATGGGACACTATCAGAGCCATGCAGATACTGACACAACCAGAGCCATGAAAGTACTGACACTCACAGAGCCATGCAGGTACTGACACACACAACCATGCAGGTACTGACACACACAGCCATGCAGGTACTGACACACAGCCATGCAGGTACTGACACACACAGCCATGCAGGTACTGACACACACACAGCCATGCAGGTACTGACACACACAGTCATGCAGGTACTGACACACACAGCCATGCAGGTACTGACACATACAGAGCTATGCAGGTACTGACACATACAGAGCTATGCAGGTACTGACACATACATAGCTACGTATACTACGTATATACTGACATATACAGAGCTATGCAGGTACTGAGGCAAACATCGCCGGAAGATACTGAAACACACAGAGCCGTGCAGGTACTGACACAACCATGAAGATACTGACGCAACCAGGGCCGGGAAGGTATTGACACACACTGAGCCATGCAGGTATTGACACACAGAGCCCGGAAGATACTGACACACACAGAGTCATGCAGATACTGAGGCAAACGGAGCCCGGAATGTACTGACACACTCAGAGTCATGCAGGTAGTGACACAACCAGAGCCATGCAGATACTGACTCAACCAGAGCCGGGAAGGTATTGACACAAACAAAGCCATGCAGGTAATGACGCAACGTGAACCATCCATGAAGGCACTGACGCAATCAGGGCCAGTAAAATACGGACAAAACCAGTCATGTAGGTACTGACAAATCCAGACCTTTCAGTAACTTATACAATAAGAGCCAACCAGGTACTGACAAGACCATAACCTTACAGGTGTTGACATAAGCCAAGCAACATAGGTACTTAACCACAGCACCACAGGTACTAAAACAACACCAGCCACGAAAGTACTTACACAACCAGAGACAGACAGATATTGACACAACCTGAGTAAGGCACTACTGACGCCCACAGAACGAGGCATACAGGTACTGAACTACGAGAGCCAGACTGGAGCTGACACAACCAGAGCCAGGCAGGTGCCGATACAACCAGAGTCCGGCATGAGTTGACACAACTAGATTAAGGGCTACAACTACTAGCAAATTAAGAGCCATACAGGTGCTGACACATCCATTCCTTTCACATAATGATACAAACGAAGCCATCCAGATGTTGACACAACTAGAGCCAAGCAGATGTTGACAGCAAAAAACATACAGGTACTGATACATCCAGAGCCAGTCGGGTAGTAACACATTCAGAGCTAGGAAGATACTGACACAATCAGAACAAGATAGGTACTAACAGAACCAGAGCCAATCATATACTGAAAAAAATCTGAGCTAGACACGTACTGACACACCTTGAACTAGGAAGGTGCTAACACACTCAGAGCTGGCAGGTACTAAAGACCTTGAGACAATCAGATACTAGAACCAAGAAGATACTGGAACAACAAGAACCATGTAGTTACTGACAATGGATGGGAAATAATATCGGAATCGGTAGGTATCAGCAATTTTTGCGGTATCGGTACTCGATGTGGGAATCGTTCATAGAACAGCCGATACCAGCAGATTCCTTTAAAATATAAATATTATGCATTACACATACACACACATGCACAAACACACACTAATACTCTAAAAGACACAACACTCACACACACAAAAATAGACACACACATACAAGACGAGGTATAATAAAGCTCATGGAGCAGGGACGGAGAGGACCTAGTAGCGATCAGTGAAGAGGCGGGGCCAGGAGCTGAGTCTCGACTCCTGCAACCACAAATAGGTGATTACAAATAGATGACTGTATGTGAGTGTATGTGTAAGTTTGTGTGTGACGACGAATGTGTGTGTGTGTACTCACCTATTTGTGGTTGCAGAGGTCGATTCATAGCTCCTGATCCCGCCTCATCACTAATCGCTACTAGGTCCTCTTTATCGCTGCTCCATCAGCTATATCAAACCTCGTCTTAAAACTATTCCACTACATCACTTGCCAGACTATTCCACTTCCTGACAACTCTGTGACTTAAGAAATATTTCCTAACATTCCTCTGACTCATCTGAGTCTTCAACTTCCAATTGCGACGCCTAGTTCCTGTGTCCCATCTCCGGAACGTCCTGTCTCTGTCCACCTTGTCAATTCCTCGAAGTATTTTGTATATCGTTATCATGTCTCCCATAACCCTCCTGTCCTCCAGTGTCGTCAGGCCGATTTCCCTTAACCTTTCTTCGTAGGACATTACCCTTAGCTCTGGAACTAGTCTTGTTGCAAACCTTTCCACTTTCTCTAATTTCTTGACGTACTTGATCAGGTTTGGGTTCCAAACTGGTGCTGCATACTCCAGTATGGGCGTGAAGTACACATTGTACAGAGTCTTGAACGATTCCTTACTGATGTATCGTAACTCTATTATCAGGTTTGCCAGGCGCCTATATGCTGCATCAGTGATCTGGTTAACTTGCGCTTCATGAGATGTGCTCGGTATTATACTCACCCCAAGATCCTTTTCCTTGAGAGAGGTTTGCAGTCTTTCGCTACCTAGCCTATACTCTGTCTGCGATCTTCTTTGCCCTTCCTCGATCTTCATGACTTTGCATTTGACGGGGTTAAATTCGAGGAGCCAGTTGCTGGACCAGGCTTGGAGCCTGTCCAGGTGTCTTTGTAGTCCTGCCTGGTCCTCATCCGTTATAATTCTCCTCATTAACTTCACATCATCTTCACATGAGCTGTGTGTGTGTGTGTGTCCTCACCTAATTGTGGTTGCAGGGGTGGAGTCAAGGCTCTTGACCCCGCCTCTTCACTGATCGCTACTAGATCACTCTCTTTGCTCAATGACCTTTATAGTACCTCTTCTTAAAGCTATGAATGGTACCTGCCTCCACTACATCACTTTCTATAACTGAAGAAATACTTCCTAACATCACTGTGACTCATATGAGTTTTCAGCTTCCTATTGTGACCCCCTTGTTGCTCTGTCCCATCTCTGGAACATCCTCTTTCTGTCCACATTGTCGATTCCTCTCAAAATTTTATATGTCGTTATCATGTCCATCTAATCCCTTCTACCCTCCTGTGTCGTCTGGTCGATTTCGCCTCGTAGGACATGCCTCTTAGCTCCGGGACTAGTCTTGTTGCAAACCTTTGTACTTTCTCTAATTTCCTGACATGCTTGAACTGGTGTGGGCTCAAACTGGTGCTTCAGACTCCAATATGGGCCTAACATACACGGTGTACAAGGTCCTGAGCGATTCCTTACTGAGAGGTCGGAATCCTATACTTAAGTTTGCTAGGCACTTATATGCTGCAGCAGTTATTTGATTGATGTGCACCTCAGGAGATGTGCTCTGTATTCTACTCACCCAAAGAAACATTTCCTTTGGTGAGGTTTGTGGTCTTTGGACCCCTAAACTGTACTCTGTCTGCGGTATTTTTTGCCCTTCCCCAATCTCCATGACTTTGCCCTTGGTGGGGTTGAAATTCTGGAACTAATTTGTGGACCAGGCTTGACGCCTGTCCGGATCCATTTGTAGACCTTTCTGGTCCTCCTTCGATTGAATTCTCCTCATAAACTTTATATTGTCTGCTAAAAGGGACACTTCTGAGTCTATTCCATCCGTTACGTCATTCATATATACCCGAACAGCACCGGTCCTAGGACTGTCCCCTGTGGAACCCTTGCTCCTCACAGGCGCCCACTCTGACACCTCGTCACGTACCAAGACTTGCTAAATTCTTCCCGACAGGTATTCTCTGATTCATTGCAGTTCCTTCCTTTTATACCTACCTGGTCCTCCAGCTTTTGCATCCCTCTCTCTCTTGTCTTTTTGCTGTCATCTTGTCATAGAACTCCAGTAGGTTAGTGAAACTGGATTTCCCATCCCCGAATCCGTACTGGGTGTCACTGTTAAACTCATTCTTTTCTAGGTGCTCCACCACTCTTCTCCTGATAATCTCATCCTTGACCTTGCATACTATACATGTCAGTGACACTGGCCTGTAGTTTAATGCTTCGTGTCTGCCTCCTTTTTTAAAAATTTGACTACATTTGTTGTCTTCCATACCTCAGGTAGTCGCCCTGTTTCGATAGATGTGTTGACGATTGTTGTTTGTGGTACACATAGCGCCTCTGCTCCCTCTCAGGACTCGTGGAGAGATGTTATCCGACCTCATCGCCTTTGAGGTATCTAGCTCGCTGATCAGCCTCTTCATTGTGTGTGTGTTGTTGAGTGTGTGTGGTTATGTGTGTCTGTGTTTGTGTGTGTGTACTCACCTAATTGTGATTGAACGGGTTGAGTCATAGCTCCTGGCCCAACCTCTTCGCTGGACACTACTAGGTCCACTCTCTCTCTGCTCCATGAGCATATCATTCCTCTTCTTAAATCTATCTATGGATCCAGCCTCCACTACATCACTTGTTACTGGTATACAGAGCGCCTCTCTCATGACTCATTCAGAGATGACATCCGACCCCTTCGCCTTTGATGTATCTAGTTTGCTTAGCTAGATACCTATGTATTGTGTCCAGCACTTCATGGTGTTCCCCACTTCACCGTCTTTCTTAACTCCCTTCTGTCTCCTCTGAGATTACTTCTTTAACTCTCTCGTTGAGCTCTTCACATACTTCACCGTTGTTTCTTGTGATCTCTCCTCCTTCCTTCCACAGCCTGATTACTCTGTCTTTGACTGTTGTTTTCCTCCTGATGTGACTGTGCAACTGCTTCGGCTCGGACTTCGCTTTCACTGCTATGTCATTTTCGTATTGTCATTGGGCCTCCCTCTTTACCTGAGCATATTCATTTCTGGCTCTTCGATTGCTCTCATTTTTTCATGGGTCCTTTGCCTTCAATACTTATTCCATTCTCTAGCACACTTGGTTTTGGCCTCTCTACATCTTGTCATGGCCTTCTCGTTATTTCTGTTTCTGTTGGGTACAAACTTCTATACAGCTTAGTTGCATATTTTTTTTTATTATTAACACATCGGCCGTTTCCCACCAAGGCAGGGTGGCCCGACAGAGAAAAACTTTCATCATCATTCACTCCATCATTGTCTTGGCAGAAACGTGCTTTACAATACAGCTACAAAACTGCAACATTAACACCCCTCCTTCAGAGTGCAGACACTGTACTTCCCATCTCCAGGAATCAAGTCTGGCCTCCCGGTTTCCCTGAAACCCTTCGTAAATGTTACCTTGCCTACACTCCAACAGCATGTCAAGTCCTAAAAACAATTTGTCTCCATTTGCTCCTATTTAACACGCTCACACACGCCTGGTGGAAGTCCAAGCTCCTCGCACAGAAAACCTCCTTTACGCCACCCCTCCAACCTTTTCTAGGCCGACCCCTACCCTGCCTTCCCTCAACTACAGATTTATACACTCTCGAAGTCATACTATTTTTCTCCTGCCTCTCTACATGTCCAAACTATCTCAATAACCCCTACTCAGCTCTCTGGATAATAGTTTTAGTAATCCCTCACCTTCTCCTAATCTCCAAACTACGGATTCTCTGCATTATATTCACACCACACATTGCCCTCAGACATGACATCTCCACTTCCTCCAGCCTTCTCCCCGTTGCAACATTAACAACCCATGCCTCACACCCATACAAAATCATTGGTATAACTATACGAATGCTTTCATGGACTAAGTTCCCTGTCTCCACAAGCTCCTCAGTGCACCACTCACCTTTTTCCCCTCGTTAATTCTATGATACACCTCATCCTTCATATACCCATCTGCTGACACATCCACTCCCATATATCTGAACACTTTCACCTCCTCCAAACTCTCTCCCTCCAATCTGATATCCATTCTTCCATTATCTATTTTTTTTGTTATCCTCATCACCTTACTCTTTCCTATCTTCACTTTTAATTTCCTTCTTTTACATACCCTACCAAACTCATCCACTAACCTCTGCAATTTCTCTTAAGAATCCCCCAAAAGGACAGTGTCATCAGCAAAGAGCAACTGTGACAACTATCACTTTGGGTTAGATTCCTTATCTTTTAACCCCACACCTCTTACCAACACCCGAGCATTCACTTCTCTTACAACTCCATCTATAAATATATTGAACAGCCATGGTGACATCACACATCCCTGTCTAAGGCCTACTTTTACTGGGAAATAATCACCCTCTCACCTACATACTCTAACCTGAGCCTCACTATCCTCGTAAAAAAATTTCACCGCTTTCAATAACCTACCTCCTATTCCATACATTTGCAACATCTGCCACATTGCCCCCCTATCCACCCTATCATATGCCTTTTTCAAATCCATAAATGCCACAAACACCTCTTTACCCTTATCTAAATATTGTTCACCTATATGTTTCACTGTAAACACTTGGTCTACACACATCCTGCTCTCCGTCTTACTCCTAATTCTTTCAATATTAACTCTACCATACACTTTACCAGGTATACTCAACAAACTTATTCCCCTATAATTTTTACACTCTCTTTTGTCCCCTTTGCCTTTATTCAAAGGAACTGTGCATGCTCTCTGCCAATCCCTAGGTACCTTACCCTCTTCCATACATTTATTAAATAAAAACACTAACCATTCTAAAACTATATTCTCTCCTGCCTTTAACATTTCTATCATTATCACATCAATCCCAGCTGCTTTACCCCCTTTCATTCTACTCACTGCCTCACGAACTTTCCCCACACTCACAACTGGTTCTTCCTCCCTCCTATAAGATGTTATTTCTCCTTACCCTATACAAGAAATCACAGCTTCCCTATCTTCATCAACATTTAACAATTACTAAAAATATTCCCTCCATCTTCCTGATACCTCTAACTCTCCATTTAATAACTCTCCACTCCTATTTTTAACTGACAAAGCCATTCTTTCCCTAGGCTTTCTCAACTTATTAATCTCACTCCAAAACTTTTTCTTATTTTCAACAAAATTTGTTGATAACATCTAACCCACTCTCTCATTTCCTCTCTTTTTACATTACTTCACCACTTCCTTAACCTCTCGTTTTCTCTCCATATATTCCTACCTCCTTACATCACTTCTACTTTGTAAAAACCTCTCATACGCTAACTTTTTCTCTCTTACTACTCTCTTTTACATCGTCATTCCACCAATCACTCTTCCCTCCCACACACACTTTCCTATAAACACAATCTTCTGCTGAACACTCTAACACTATATTCTTAAACTTACCCGATACCTCTTCTACTCCACTGCCTATGCACTCACTAGCCCATTTGTCCTCCAACAGTTGTTTATATCTTACCCTAACTGCCTCCTCCTTTAGTTTATAAATCTTCACTTCTCTCTCACTTCCTGTTTCCATTCTTCTTGTATCCCATCTAGCTTTTACTCTTAC
>WNWK01022610.1:0-32252 GCA_009830355.1 Cherax destructor
GGAACTTCCCAAGGGGGTAGGGGAAAGGAGATGTCACATGAACATATAAAGGTGGTAGCTGAAGAGAAGACAAGAGTGAATGTAGACAAAGAGAAAAGGGACGAAGTAAACAGGGGCGACAAACAAATAATGAGCGTCTACTAACATCTGTGCCAATTCTATACATGGAAGGATTCGGAGGTCATGAGAGCGAACATAATAGCGAATGCAATGTGCATCACTACGGACAAGGATGGAATGTTCGCTTCTACATAGAGGCTCTCAACTGGGGAAGAACGAAATGCACCAAGGCATAAATGCAATCCCTGGTGATGAATGGGATTAAGGCTGGAAAGAGTAGCAGGGGAGGCCGCCGAATATATCTGGTAACCATAATCGAGTTTCGATAATATTAAGGCTGAATGCAGGTGAAGGAGAGTTCGACGATCAGCCCCATGAAAGATGTGCGAGGGTTTTAAGAGGTTCAGCCAGCTATGACAAGTTGCCTTCAGAGAGGTAATGTGAGGTTTCCAGGACAATCGACGGTCAAACAGGAGGCCAAGAAACCTGACTGTATCACGTTCTGGGATATGTGAGCTGTATAGGTACAATGGATGATCAGAGACCACTGAACGTCTAGTAAACATAATTTGATGAGTTTTGCCACTAGAAAATTTAAACCCGTGAGTGGTGGCCCAATCGGAAACCCGGTTGATTACATGCTGGAGGGAAACTACAATGAGGTGACAGTCAGCACCTGCACAAGCTATAGCAAAGTCATCCACATAGAGCGATGACCAAATATTGGATGGGAGAACAGATGCCAGATTATTCATAGCAAGGAGAAAGTGTGTTGTGCTCAGAACACAACCCTGGGGGACAACTTCAGCTTGGACAAATTCTGGGGAAAGCTCATTACTCGAAACATGCCTCAATGAACACATGGGATCAATCCTATTATCTGCCTCAGTGCTGGAGGCAATGATGTAGGCAAGCGGAGAAGCAATAGACATAATTAGGAAAAAGGGGGATCGCCCTGTTATATGTGGCATTTTGCCAAGAAGGGTTGTTGGAAATGAATGGTTGTCCAGAACAATTGGCATTAATTGTTGGCCTGACAAACACAAAGGACAATGCCGAAATGACATGTATGCCAGGGATGGGGTTCACTTATCCAGGGCAGGTGTGGATTTTCTTGCTAGCTCAGTTGAGGGTGTGGTTATGACTTTAAACTAGGATTAGTTAGAGGTATGGGTTTAGAAATGGAAAATACCGAGTGTCGAAATATGGATTTAGGCTTTGATATCAAAAATCTTAACAATAACAAGGACGTATAGTGGAAAAACAAAGTAGAAGGAAGGGTAAAGAGAAAGGAGGGTCTTTAAAAGTGTATTATACAAATAGTCGTAGTGCTAGGAATAAGATGGACGATTTGAGATTAGTTGTAAGTGCAGGTAACATTGATGTATTTGCCATAGCTGAGATGTGGTTCAATACGAAAAATAGGGACATGCCTGCTGAATGTCATATATGTACATGGTTTTAAATTGTTCCAAGTAGACAGAAGTTTCGGGAAGGGGGATGGGGTGGCACTGTATGTCCGAGATCGCTTGAACTGTTGCATAAAAATGGGAATAAAGTCTGAAATAACACATACAGAGTCTGGATAGAATTTTCAGAGGGGCATGAAAAATTGATTTTAGGTGTGATATACCATCCCCCAAACTTAGATAGGGACCAAGGGAGACTACTATGGGAGGAAATTTTTAAGGTCACAATGCACGATAACATAGTTATTCTAGAGGACTTTAACTTTAGTGAGATTGATTGGAATTTCTTGACTGGGAATTAAGAATCTAAAGACTTAGTAGTAGTTCAAGATTATTTTTTGAAGCAGTTTGTGACAGAACCTACAAGGGGAAATAACCTGCTTGACTTGGTTCTGGCAAACAAGGAAACCCTTGTTAATAATTTATATATTACAGAGGAACTCAGCATAAGCAACCACAAATCAATTACCTTTAGCAGTGAATGGAAGTATTATATTAGGGATAACTCAGTAATGGTCCCAGATTTCCGCTTAGCAGATTACAATGGGCTTAGAGAACCCTTATCATCTGTGGACTGGGGTAACAAAGAGAGCTATCAATATGACAGTTTTCTGAACACTATACATGCTGCCCAAAGAACATTTATCCTGAATAAAGAAATTAGATCGAATAGAAATGACCCAAAATGGATGAATAATAGGCTCAAATATCTTTTAGGGCAGAAGGAATTTATAGGCATATCAAACGAGGTGAGGGTCATCTTATGAATCAGTATATTGACATTAAAAGGGACGTTAAAAAGGGGATAAGAAAGCTAAACAGGACTACGAAATTAAAGTTGCTAGGATTGAAAACCCCAAAAGTTTTTCCAGGTGTATAGTGCTGTCATGGATCGAGTCATGGCTCACCAATAGGAAGGATATAAATGGTATAAAATACTGTAACAATGGATTATTATTATTATAATCAAATAGAAGCGCTAAACCACATGGGTTATACAGCACTGCAGGTTATTGTAGGATGCAGGAGAATGGGTTGTAAGAGGGAGATGGATGATTAGTAGGGTATGAAGTGCAGCATGACGGTGGATAGTGCAGGGATAGAGGGTAGCAAGAGATCGAGGTAGAAGGGACTGAGGGAGGTGCTAGAGGTATAATCTTCAGAGTTTGTGTAATAAGTCAGTTTCTGTCAAAAAGTCAACAAGAGAGTCAGGATTAAAGGAGGGTCCATCTGCAAGAAGGGAAGGTAAAGAAAGGGCCGCAGAGCGAAGACGTCGTTGGAGGTAAATTCTGCGTGCTCGTTGATAGAGTGGGCAGTCCAGCAGAATATGTCGAACAGACACTGGAACCTGACAATGCTCAGAGAGAGGGGCCCGTAACAATGGAAAAATAAACACATAAGCAGTATAATGTGATCCTTTATTGACAACGTTTCGCCCACGCAGTGGGCTTTATCGAGTCACAAACAGATCTACTGGATAAAAGATACATGAGACTGCAAAAAGGACTTGGGGGTTATGGTAAGCAGCAACCTTAAACCAAGACAGCAATGCCTGGGCGTACGTAATAAGGCAAACAGATTACTGGGATTTATATCAAGAAGTGTAAGCAACAGAAGTCCAGAGGTTATATTACAGCTTTATACATCATTAGTAAGTCCTCACCTAGATTACGCAGCTCAGTTCTGGTCTCCATATTACAGAATGGATATAAATTCGTTAGAAAACATTCAGCGTAGAATGACTAAATTAATACATAGCATTAGAAATCTTCCGTATGAAGAAAGATTGAAGACCCTTAAATTACATTCACTTGTAAGACGGAGAATGAGGGGAGACATGATCGAGGTATACAAGTGGAAAATGGGTATTAACAAAGGGGATATAAATAAGGTCTTGAGGATATCTCTCCAAGAGAGAACCTGCAATAATGGATTCAAGTTAGATAAGTTTAGATTTAGAAAGGATATAGGAAAGTATTGGTTTGGAAATAGGGTAGTTGATGAGTGGAACAGTCTGCCTAGTAGGGTTATTGAAGCTAGGACCTTGGGTAGTTTCAAATTTAGGTTGGATAAATTCATGAGTGAGAGGGTTGGTTTTGAGTGGGACTTGCACATGAGTAAATAGAATTATCAAAGCTTAATTAGGAAGAAGGGTGGGAACTCTGTCGTATGTGGTATTTTGCCAAGGAGAGGAGTTGGAAATGAATGGTTGTCCAGGGCAATTGGTGTCAACTGCTGGCTGGACAAACTACTGTAAGGAAAATGCTGTAATATTCATTGAAAAGGGGTAAAGCAGCTGGAATTGACGGAATCATGACAGAAATGTTAAAAGCAGGGGGATATAGTGCTGGAGTGGTTGGTATTTTTGTTTAATAAATGTATGAAAGAGGGAAGGTACCTAGGGATTGGCAGAGAGCATGTATAGTTCCTTTATATAAAGGGAAGGGGATAAAGAGAGTGTAAAAATTATAGGGAATAAGTTTACTGAGTATACCAGGTAAAGTGTATGGCAGGGTTATTATTGAAAGAATTGGAGGTAAGACAGAGAGTAGGATTGCAGATGAGCAAGGAGGCTTTAGAGTGGGTAGAGGATGTGTAGATCAAGTGTTTACAGTGAAGCATATATGTGAACAGTATTTAGATAAAGGTAGAGAAGTTTTTATTGCATTTATGGATTTAGAAAAGGCATATGATAGAGTGGATAGGGAGCAATGTGGCAAATGTTGCAAGTGTATGGAATAGGTAGTAAGTTACTGAAGGCTGTAAAGAGTTTTTATGAGGATAGTGAGGCTCAGGTTAGGGTGTGTAGGAGAGAGGGAGATTACTTCCCGGTAAAAGTAGGTCTTAGACAGGGATGTGTAATGTCACCATGGTTGTTTAATATATTTATAGATAGGGTTGTAAAAGAAGTAAATGCTAGGGTGTTGGGGAGAGGGTGGGATTAAATTATGGAGAATTAAATGCAAATGGGAGTTGACACAGTTACTTTTGCTGATGATACTGTGCTTATGGGAGATTCTAAAGAAAAGTTGCAAAGGTTAGTTTGGGAGAGCGTGTAAAGGTAGAAAGTTAAAAGTGAACATAGATAAGAGTAAGGTGATGAGGGTATCAAACGATTTAAATAAAGAAAAATTGGATATCACATTGGAGAGAGGGATTATGGAAGAAGTAAATGTTTTCAGATATTTGGGAGTTGACGTGTCAGCGGATGGGTTTATGAAGGATGAGGTTAACCATAGAATTGATGAAGGAAAAAAGGTGAGTGGTGCATTGAGGTATCTGTGGAGACAAAAACGTTATCCATGGAGGCAAAGAAGGGAATGTATGAAAGTATAGTGGTACCAACACTCTTATATGGGTGTGAAGCATGGGTTGCAAATGCTGCAGCGAGGAGGAGGCTGGAGGCAGTGGAGATGTCCTGTCTAAGGGCAATGTGTGTGTAAATATTATGCAGAAAATTCGGAATGTGGAAATTAGGAGAAGGTGTGGAGTTACTAAAAGTATTTGTCAGAGGGCTGAAGAGGGGTTGTTGAGGTGGTTTGGTCATTTAGAGAGAATGGATCAAAGTAGAATGACATGGAGAGCGTATAAATCTGTAGGGAAGGAAGGCGGGGTAGGGGTCGTCCTAGAAAGGTTGGAGGGAAGGGTAAAGGAGGTTTTGTGGGCGAGAGGCTTGGACTTCCAGCAAGCATGTGTGAGCGTGTTAGATAGGAGTGAATGGAGACGAATAGTTTTTGGGGCATGACGATCTGTTGGAGTGTGAGCAGGGTAACATTTTGTGAAGGGATTCAGGGAAACCAGTTAATTGATTTAGTTGGACTTGAGTCCTGGAAATGGGAAGTACAATGCCTGCACTTTAAAGGAGGGGTCTGAGATAGTGACAGCTGGGAGGGACTTTTCTCAGCTGTCGTATCTGAGCTCCTCTGCAAAGACAGTGATTATGTATGAGTGTGGTGAAAGTGTTGAATGATGATGAAAGTATTTTCTTTTTTGGGATTTTCTTTCTTTTTGGGTCACCCTGCCTCGGTGGGAGACGGCCGACTTGTTGAAAAAAAAAAAAAAAAATTCATTGATAACTGGGACCTTTTCTATGGCAGAAATGACATGTATGCCAGGGATGGGGTTCACTTATCTAGATCTAGGGTGGGAACACTGGCACTAGATGAGAAGGGCAGTAATACTTATAGTGGAAAAACAGAAATGAGCAGGAAGGGTAAAGAGAAAGGAGGGTCTTTAAATATATATTATAGTAATTGTCACAGTCCTAGGAATAAGATGGACGAGTTGAGATTAGTTGCTAGTGCAGGTAACATTGATGTATTTGCCATAACTGAGACGTGGTTTAATTTGAAAAATCAGGACATGCCTGCTGAATGTCACATTCAGGGTTTTAAATTGTTCCAAGTAGACAGAAGTATCGGGAAGGGGGTGGGGTGGCACTCAATGTCCGTGATCATTTAAATTGTTGCATAAAAGCGGGTATAAAGACTGAAATAATACATACAGAGTCTGTCTGGATAGAATTTTCAGAGGGGTGTGAAAAATTGATTTTAGGCGTGATATACAGTCCTCCAAACTTAGATAGGGAACAAGGGAGATTATTTTGGGAGGAAATTGTTAAGGCCACAAGGCACGATAACGTAGTAATTCTGGGGGATTTTAACTTTAGTCAGATTGATTGGAATTTCTTGACAGAGAATTTAGAATCTAACAACTTTTTAAAAGTACTAGTTCAGGATTGTTTTTTGAAGCAGTTTGTGACAGAACCTACAAGGGGAAATAACCTACTTGACTTGTTTCTGGCAAACAAGGAAACCCTTGTTAATAATTTAGAAATTACAGAGGAACTCGGCACAAGCGACCACAAATCAATTACCTTTAGCATTGAATGGATGTATGATAGTAGGGATAATTCAATAACGGTCCCAGATTTTCGCTTAGCAGATTACAATGGGCTTAGGGAATACTTATCATCTGTGGACTGGGGTAACAAAGACAGCTATCAATATGACAGCTTTCTTAACACTATACAGGCTGCCCAAAGAACGTTTATCAAATATAAAGAAATTAGATCAAGTAGAAATGACCCAAAATGGATGAATAATAGGCTCAAATATCTTTTAGGGCAGAAGAAAGGAATTTATAGGCACATAAAAAGAGGTGAGAGTCATCTTATAAATCAGTATACTGACATTATGAGGGACGTTAAAAAGGGGATAAGAAAAGCTAAACGGGACTATGAAATTAAAGTTGCTAGGGATTCAAAAACTAACCCCAAAAGTTTTTTCCAGGTTGTTAGAGATAAGATAGGTCCCCTTAAAAATAACTCTGGGCATCTTACTGACAAGGAGAATGATATGTGCTCTATTTTTAATAATTATTTTCTCTCGGTTTTCACACAGGAAGACACTAATAATATCCCAGTAATTAATATTTATAGTGGCCCTGAAGAAGATAAATTATGTAATATCCGTCACTAGTGAAATGGTTATGAAACAAGTAGACCGACTGAAACAAAAATCGCCGGTTCCTGATGAGCTTTTTTCAAGGGTTCTTAAGGAATGCAAAATGGAACTCTGTGAACCATTAACTAACATTTTTAATCTATCTCTTCAAACAGGTGTAGTGTCTGATATGTGGAAGATGGCCAATGTAATTCCTATTTTTAAAGCAGGGGACAAGTCACTACCGTCAAATTACCGCCCAATAAGCCTGACCTCAATTGTAGGCAAATTACTAGAGTCAATTATAGCTGATATTCTAAGCCATCTAGCTAACCATAATTTGATTAATGATACTCAGCATGGATTCACGAGGGGCCATTCCTGCCTATCTAATTTATTACCCTTCTTCAGTAAAGCTTTTGAGGTTGTTGATCACGATATTGTTTATTTAGATTTTAGTAAGGCTTTTGATAGAGTACCGCACCAGAGACTATTAAAGAAAGTAGCAGCTCATGGCATTGGGGGATTATTATTATAATCAAAAGAAGTGCTAAAACACAGGGGTCATACAGCGCAGCTGGGTAGGGCAGGATGCAGGGAGAATGGGTTGTAAGAGGGAGAGGGATGATTAGTAGGGTATGGAGTGCAGAAGGGTAGTGGATAGTGCAGGGATAGAGGGTAGCAAGAGATCGAGGTAGAAGGGACTGAGGGGAGTGCTAGAGGCATAATCTTCAGAGTTTGTGTAGTAAGTCAGTTGCTGTCAAAAAGTCAATGAGAGAGTCAGGATTAAAGAAGGGCCCATCAGCAAGAAGGGAAGGTAAAGAAAGGGCAGCAGAGCGAAGACAACGACGGAGGTAAATTCTGCGTGCTCATAGATAGAGTGTGCAGTCCAACAGAATATGGCGAACAGATACTGGAACCTGACAATGCTCACAGAGAGGGACAGGGTGCCTCTCCATGAGATACCCGTGAGTAAGACGAGTGTGGCCGATGCGAATACGGGAGAGTGTAGTCTCCCAACCTCGACATTGGTGACAAGAAGAAGGCCAGAAACCTATACTACAGTGGACCCCGAGTAACGTAAAAACTCCATTCCAGAAGCCTGCTCAAGTGCCATTACCGAACGAATTTACTCAGTTAAGGAATAATGTCACGTAGGTTAGTCTATTTCAGACCCCCCAAAATACACTTCCACAAGCACTTACAATATTATACTTACATAATTGTACGATTTCCGGGGTGTTCGTTACTCGGGGTCCACTGTACTCGGTTTAAGGCTGGAATGAGTAGCAAGGGAGGCCGCTGAATATATCTGGTCACCATAATCGAGTTTCGATAAAATTAGGGCTGAATGCAGGCAAAGGAGAGTTCTACAATCAGCCCCCCATGAAAGATGTGCTAGGGTTTTAAGGAGGTTCAGCCGGCTATGACAAGTTGCCTTCAGAGAGGTAATGTGAGGTTTCCAGGACAATCGACGGTTAAACAGGAGGCCGAGAAACCTGACTGTATCACAGTCTGGGATACGTGATCTGTATAGGTACAATGGATGATCAGAGACCACTGAACGTCTAGTAAATGTAATTTGATGAGTTTTGCTACTAGAAAATTTAAACCCGTGAGTGGTGGCCCAATCGGAAACCCGGTTGACAGCATGCTGGAGGGAAACTGCAATGAGGTGACAGTCAGCACCCGCCCAAGCTATAGCAAAGTCATCCACATAAAGCGATGACCGAATATTGGATGGGAGAACAGATGCCAGATTATTTATAGCAAGGAGAAAGAGTTTTGTGATCAGAACACATCCCTGGGGAACACCTTCAGCTTGGACAAACTCCAAGGAAAGCTTATTACTAACCTGGACACGGAAATGTCTTTCAGTTAAGAAGGTCTTAAGGAAAAATGGTAGATTGCCTTGGAGACCTAATGAGTGGGCCTGTGCCAAGATATTATACCTCCAAGTTGTGTCATAAGCCTTCTTACGGTCAAAAAAGATGGCGATAATCGAGTGGTTATTGGCAAAGGCATTACAAATATACGTATCCAAGAGCAGTAAGGGGTCAATGGCAGAACGGCCCTTACGAAAGCCATATTGACTAGTGGAGAGACTATTGTGCGTCTCTAAATACCACATCAAACGTCTATTAACTAGACGTTCCATCACCTTGCAAACTGCACTGGTAAGAGCGATGGGACGGTAGTGGGAAGTATCACTTCCTGTAGTACCCGGTTTGTGAAAAAGGAGAACAATAGCAGACTTCCACTGCTGGGGAAGAACTCCTTGCGACCATATAAGATTAAAGAGTCGTAAGAGGACAGCAAGAGCAGACTGATGTAAATGCTGTAGCATACGAATATGTATGCCGTCTGGCCTAGCTGCCGATGATCGGCAAGCGGAGAGTGTTGCCTCCAGTTCTTGAAGGGTAAAAGGCACATTATAAGATTCTTCTTTGAGAGAAGAAAAATCTAAGGGCTTTAACTCCCTGGCAGACTTAGAAGAAAGGAACGAGGGGCATAGATGGAGCCCCTGAGAAATGCGGACCAGATGATTACCAATTTCAGTGGCAACGGCAAGAGGGTGTGTTATATCAACACCGGCAACCTGAAGAACAGGAGCCGGGTCGGGGGAGAATTTACCACTCAATTTCCGCACTTTCTTCCAGACTGCACTCATCGAGGAAGCCAAAGTGACAGTGGAAACGTAATCTTGCCAGCAAGTGCATTTAGCGTCACATATGACACGGCGAGCAATTGCTCTCCTCTTCTTAAAATCAAGGAGTCTCTCTGTGGTTCTGTTATACCGGTACCTGCCCCACGCAGCTCGTTTCAAACGTACTGCCCGAGCACACGCAGGAGACCACCAAGGCACGCACTTCTGAGAATGCTTGCCAGAGGTTTGGGGGATAGAATGTGAAGCTGCAGTTAAGTCCCCTCCATATTCTCCACCTCCTCGTAGCCCACGCTGGCAATTTGACCGGGTGAAATGGGACCTTTACGCACATCTTACTGCCTTTCATGAGGTTCCTTCCTCGTCCTCCATTGATGAGGTTTTACATCTCTTTTCGTCCTATGTCTTAAGGATGATCGGAAAATGATCGCTGTCATGTAAGTCCGGGACAACAGACCAGGTGAAGTCGAGGACAGTTGAGGAAGAGCAGATGGAGAGATCAATGCAAGAGAAAGAATGAGTTCGAGGATCAAAATGGGTGGGAGTACCCGTATTTAAACATGAAGGGGGAGAGAAGCAAGAAATGCCTCCAACTGAATGCTGACCCCCCCCGGAGAAAATGGTGTGCGTTAAAATCGCCAAGTAACAGAAGGGGTGGCGGCAAGGAAGAAACCAGAAAAGCAACATCTGGGATAGACAATGCCTGAGAAGGGGAGAGATACAGAGAACAGAATGTATACCACTTATTCAAGTGGATACGGGCTGCAGTTTAATGTAGAGAAGAGTGAACATAGAGCTGACAGTATGGAATACCAGTGCGTATAAGAAGAGCACTTTCGTTAAAGGTTCCAGTGGAAAAAGGATCTGATGAATATAACAAATCATAGCCCGAAAAGGGACGGATAACAGCGGATTGTAATTTGGGTTCTTGCAAACAGACCCTAACGGGATAAACTGGGAGAGCAACACCTGAAGCTTACCCCAGTTACCCCTGAGGCCTCAGATATTCCACTGCAAATAAGCCATGATTTATGAAGAGAAAGATACAAGTCAAAGTTAGAGGTATCCATGGGCTAGGGTTAGAAAAGTCCACGTGTGGAGGCAGCGGAAGACATGTAAGCAGAGAGGGAGTGGGACGCTGTGAAGGAAGGAGGGGTGTAGATGGAGAAGAGAGAGGAGGAACTGGAGGTGGAGCAGTGTAAATCAATGTTCCAGTCTCTAATATATTCTGCTATAGCTTCCAGCGTTTCGGAAGACAAAGATGCAGAATGTGGGACCACATTAGAGATGGAAGAAGGAGGAGGGTGAGCAACAATTGGGGAGAGTATAGACTGTACTAAAGTAGAGGGCGAGAAGATGGAAGAGGAAACTGTCAAAGGGGATTGGGAGGGGACAGGAGTGGAAGCAACCTGGGGGGATGGGGCAGTCAGGGAAGAAACTTGGGAGGGGACAGGGGATGGAGGTATTGAACGAGGAGGAGGATGAACCTCCACACACGTTACAGAACTGGTCGGAGGTGAAGAACCCGGCAATGGAGATTTTTTTGCCGGACTTATGAGAAGAAGAGCGGTGAGGATTAAGTGTTGGACGAGAGCGTGCAGACACAGAACTGTGCGAGTGAGTAGAGGAAGGGGTGAGGACAGTATGGGATGCCGAGGTAGGGACCTCGGAGCCAAGAACAGCAAAAGAATTCGAGACAGGGGTGACTGAGGATGGGACCCCAGAAGTGGGGGGAAGTGAAGGGACGTTTAGCAATGCGAGAATAGGAAATTCGGGGAAGTCTCCCTTGAAGGCGTAGATGAGAGACAACCATAGCATATGAGAAGCCTTCCGCCTCTTTGAGATAACGGATTTTCCGCTCATTTAGGTAAACCTGACAACAGCGAGAGTAAGATGGATGTGCCTCATGACAGTTAAGGCAAGAGGGAGATAAATTACAAGAAGGACTGGCATGGTCGTCGGCACCACAGGCTGGGCCTTCGGCCATGGACCTGCAATATTTCGCTGGATGATCAAAACACCAGCAGTTTCTACACTGTTGTGGTGTAGGGGTCACCTTTCGAACTTGTAAATGCTGACCTGCCATGTAGACCAAGGGCGGAAGTTCACGGCAGTCAAATGTTAAACGAGCTATATTGCAAGGATAACGTCTTCGCTGACAGGCAGGGAGGACAAAAGTGTCAACTTTGAGGATAGGGAGGTCTTGGAGCTCAAGCTGCTCCAGAATGTCATCACTACATGTCTGGAAATTCCGTTGGACAATGGTGTGGGGTAAAATGACAGTATACCACTATGGTCGTAAGGAGAGAAAGATCACGAGCTTGGTCAGCATTCTGGACCGTGATGATACGAGTGCTGCGCTTGAGAGCGTGAAAGGAGATATCTTTACCTACATGGTGTAAGAGAGCTTTACCAATACTATGATCGGAAAGATAGGAAGTAGGAGAAGTCGGTCGTAGAGTAAAAAACTTTGTCCATTGTGTAGTGTGAAACAAAGTGTTTAAGGGGAGTGCATGACGAGCTGGTCGTTTCTGAGATGAATGAGAATGAAGTGTCGAATTGTCATGTAAGGGTCTTGGTCGTTTAGATGTGGGACCGGAGGTGGCCCGACGTGGGACGGGCGAGCAATCCGAAAATTGCCGCACCGTAGAGGGAGAAGCCGGGATCAAGGTCAGAGAAGAGCGAAGGTCAGACATTTCAAAAGGGCCAGTCGGAACCCCGGTACCTGAAGCAGGTGACAAACCAGCACCAGCAAGAGGTACAGGGGTATTGGAAGTGTCCGAAGAGTGGTCCATTAACGAGGTAGGGTCAGAACTGGGTGCGGTATCAGGAAGGGGCCCAGGGGTCTGTTGCAAAGACTGTGAGTGCTCACAGTCTTCGCAACAGACAATTTCCTTCAAGATTGCCTGGCCGAAAAGGTGATCCCTAAGTCTACTCCTGCACAACTCTCCAACTCCAAACACCCTTTCTGTCCAGCTACTCAAGCCTACTTAACTACAGTGGACCCCCGAGTTTTGTAAACCCCGGAAATCGTACATTTATGTAAGTATAATATTGTAAGTGCTTGTGGAAAAGTATTTTTGGGGGTCTGAAATAGACTAACCTACGTGACATTTTTCCTTAAGGGAGTAAATTCGTTCGGTAATGGCACTTGAGCAGACTTCAGGAGTGAAGTTTTTACGAAACTCGGGGGTCCACTGTACTACTACAACTTATATCACTACTACTTCTACCACCACTAGTATTACACCTTACTCTGAGCTTATATATACCCTCTGTATCCATGTATTGTTTGTAACAGCTTGACAAAGCTCCTGGAGAGTGAAACGTTGCCACAATAAAATGTAACACTAGTTGCATTTGTGTCCTTTTACTTAACAGAAATATTTGTCTAACCTATATTTTTATGCTACCCAAGTAATAGCTTTTATCACCTTTTACTCATGTGCAAGTTGATTGTCCTACCTTATTGTATTACTATTACTACTACAACTTATATCACTACTACTACTTCTACTACTACCACCACAAGTATTACACCTCACTCTGAGCCTATATATACCCTCTGTGTCCATGTATTGTTTGTAACGGCTTGACAAAGCTCCTGGAGAGCGAAACGTTGCCACAATAAAATGTCACATTAGTTGCATTTGTGTTCTTTTACTTAACATATTGTCGGTAATTCTACCAATATTAATACAAAATCAACGATGTCATTCTTTGTGCATTTTCATGCATATTATGTCTATCCTGTAATATTGGAGACCACAACTTAGAAGCATACTGTAAATGAAGTCTAATCGAGGATAAATTAAGTTGAAATATAACCTTAATCCTTTTAAATATCAAAATGGTATACAATACCGAAAGGTTGGTAAAACACATAGGCATCTTTATTCCAAAACGTTTCACCTACACAGTAGGCTTCTTCAGTCGAGTACAGAAAGTAGGCACGAGCAGTAGAGATGTGAAGACGATGTAATCAGTCCATTACCCTTGAAGACGTAGATTTGAGGTTGTCAGTCCCTCAGCCTGAAGAAGAGTTCTATTCCATAGTCTGAAACAATGTGAAGATCAAGCGACAGTGTGGAGATATATACTGTCGGAAGGAGAGGTGTAGAGTAGTAGAAGAAAGAATGTAATCACTGAGAGGTCACGTCCCTCTCAGATCCAACCATTCTCACTTGAAGTTGTCCAAGGTGTTTTCTCTTCTGTTCCAAGATGCCATTGTGTTGCAGTGTCTGACAGAATGAATATGAAAATAGTATATCATTTTGATATTCACTCTGTGAGACATTGCATTATGTCAAAACATAAGGTGAGACCAAGTCAATCAGGTCCTAAATGATATGGTATAAACCTTGGTAATAAATACTGACAAGTTGGTTTAGAAAAACACGTAAGCAAACACTAAGACATTTATTAGAAAAAGTTTCGGTCCTGGGACCTTGTTCACTTCTAACATACAGAGGTTGAAAGACAGTATACATATATAGGCGGAGAGTGAGGTGTGAGTGATGCATGGTGACCTGAAGACTGCCATGTTGGAATGAGGATGGGTAGACAATGAGATCACATGACTCCTGTGTTGCTGGGTAGGTGGTGCTTTACCTGGTTGAGTATCATGTATGCTAATATTTTAGAAATTTTGTGGTTTTCAGTGTTACATTCTATTGTGTCGGTGACGGCGATTAGCGAGGCTTCTAGACACCGTTGGCATCTAAGTTCTTGTTCCGTGTCTAGAAGCCTCGCTAATTGTTGTCACTGACACAATAGAACGTAACACTGGAAACCACAAAATTTCTAAAACATTAGCATACATGATACTCAACCAGGCAAAGCACCACCTACCCAGCAACACAGGAGTCATGTGATCTCATGTCTACCCGTCCTCATTCCAATATGGCATTCTTCAGGTCACCATGCGTCACTCACACCTCACTTTCTGCCTATATATACTGTCTTTCAACCTCTGTATGTTAGAAGTGATCAAGGTCCCAGGACCAAAACATTTTCTAGTAAATATGTCCTAGTGTTTGCTTACATGTTTTTCTAAACCTAAATGATATAAACTGGGAAGATAGCCTAAGCAACACGGATCCAAATCTATGTCTAGAACAAATTGACTCTGTGGCACTCGAGGTATGCTCAAGGCATATTCCTTTAAGGAAAAGGAAGAGAAGATGGCGTCTTCAAGACTAAGACATTCTTAGTGATTTTAACGTGAACCTGCACGCCAGCACAGTGTGTAAGTTTACTTAGGTACAGGTACACAAGTATAATTATCAGAGTACAGTGGACCCCCGAGTTTCGGCCATAATTCATTCCAGAAGGCTGTTCAAGTGCCATTACCAAATGAATTTGTTCCCATAAGGAATAATGTAAAGTAGGTTAGTCCGTTTCAGACCCCCAAAAATACACTTACAAAAGCACTTACAATATTACACTTACATAATTGTTTCGAGTTTTGAGGTGGTCGAAACTCGGGGGTCCACTGTACAGTGGACCCCCGAGTATCGCAATTAATCTGTTCCAGGAGCTATTACTTAACACAAAGATTACGAAATTCAAACCCTTATTTCCCATAAGAAATAATGTAAATACAATTAATCTGTTCCACAAAAAAATATTCACATACTAAATAATAAAAAAACAATATACAGTGGAACCCCGGTTAACGAAAAAAATTCATTGCAGAAGCCTGCTCAAGTGCCATTACCGAACGAATTTACTTCCTTAAGAAAAAATGTCATTTAGGTTAGTCTATTTCAGACCCCCAAAAATACACTTCCACAAGCACTTACAATATTATACTTACATAATTGCACGATTTCCGGGGTGTTCGTTAACCGGGGTTCCACTGTATATATATACATTTACTTACCTTTATTGAAGAGTTGCAGGCATCTGGAACATAGGGATGATGACAGGGGCAGGGTGTTAGTGGTTGGAAGGGGAATCCCCCTCCAAAAGGACTTCAGGTAACAAGTCCCTCTCTGGGGTTACTTCCCTTCTTGGTCTTTTAATGCCACTAGGACCAGCTTGAGAGTCACTAGAACTCTTCTTAGAAAAATAACTGTCCAGAGTCCTCTGTTTCTGGCGATTCTTTAATACTTTTCTGAAGTGCAACATGGCTCTGTCACTGAAGTGGTTGCACAGAAGGCTCATTTCAGCTTGCTCAGGGTGGTGTCTTTCAACAAATGTCTGCAACCTACTCCACATAGAACACATTTCCTTAATCTCTGAAGAAGGCACTTCCTTCACTCTCTCTTCCTCCTCCTGTGAAGCAATAACCTCAGCTGTGGTCTGTTGCTGTTCCAGATGAAGCTCTTGCAGCTCTTCAGTTGTTAGCTCTACCCTGTGCTCCTCCACCAACTCTTCCACATCCTCACCACTCACCTCCAACCCCAGGCTGTTCCCCAATGCCACAATATCTTCCACAACAGGCACAGGGTCAGCCTCAAATCCTTCAAAATCCCTCTTTTCAACACAATCCAGCCACAGTGGTCTCCAAGCAGAGTTCAAAGTCCTGGAAGTCACTTCCTCCCAAGCCTTACCTATAAGGCCTAGGCAATGCACGATATTGAAGTGATCTTTCCAGAACTCTCTTAGGGTCAATTGAGAGTCATTGGTCATATTAAAGCACCTCTGAAACACTGCTTTGGTGTACAGTTTCTTGAAGTTTGCAATGACCTGCTGGTCTATGGGCTGGATGAGAGGAGTGGTGTTAGGAGGCAAGAACTTCACTCTGATGAAATTGAAGTTGTCAGGCAACAACTCTTGCAAGTTGTGAGGATGAGCAGGAGCATTGTCCAGTACCAGGATGCACTTGAGTGGCAATTTCTTTTCCAGGAGGTATTTCTTCACACTAGGGCCAAACACTCCAGTCACCCATTCCTTGAAAATCTCCATAGTGACCCATGCCTTGGTGTTAGCCTTCCAATGCACACACAAATTATTCTTGTCAACACTGTGTTTCTTGAAGGGTCTGGTATTTTCAGAGTGATACACCAGTAAAGGCTTCACTTTAAAATCACCACTGGCATTGGCACACATCTTTCATAGGCTTGTGTCCTGGCTGTGCCTTTTCCTCCTGAGTAATGAAGGTCCTATTGGGCATTTTCTTCCAAAACAGGCCTGTTTCATCACAATTAAACACTTGTTGGGGTTTGAATTTTTCAGTGTCTATGAACCCCTGGAATTCCTGCACAAATTTTTCAGCTGCACGTTTGTCTGAGCTGGCTGCCTCACCATGCCTCACAACACTGTGTATGCCACTACGTTTCTTAAACCTGTCAAACCAGCCTTTGCTGGCTTTAAAATCACTCGCCTCACCATTGGTTGCAGGCATTGTCTTGACAAGATCTGCATGCAACTTTCTTGCCTTTTCACAAATTATCGCCGTGGAAATACTATCACCCGCTATCTGTTTTTCATTGATCCACACCAACAACAACTTCTCAACCTCATCCACTGTTTTCGATCTATTTTTCGTTAACATATCAACCAATTTTGCAACATTAGCTTCCTTGATCTCATTTCTCTTTGCCAGGATAGAGCTGATAGTAGATGGGGTTTTCTTGTACATCCTGGCAAGATCACTCAGACGTACGCCACTCTCATATTTTTCTACTATCTCCTTCTTCAGTTCGATGGTGTTCCTCACTTTCTTTACCACAGGGGTGCCACTAGGAAGCTTCTTTGGACCCATGGTGACTTATTTCACAGTGACAATCACTAAACCACCAAAAAAGACACCAAATGTATTGTGAATGTTTGAAAGAGCGCGCTGGGTAATGTTCTCTCAATGGTAAACAACGCTTCACTGGTGGGCGTCCTGCGCAGGCGCGGAGCAGGCGGACAGGTCTAATACGTTATGAAACACGAGTCCGTTTATGATACACGAAATCGAAAAAAGCTTACGAAACACGATTTTTACGATATATGAGCCTTACGATACTCGGGGGTCCACTGTATATATAAAATATGAAATAACTTTAAAACACTTGAAATTTTGGAAAGTTTCCAAACATAATGGAGAGACACGGTGCTCATGGAGAATGTAAACAAACCGGGTGGTGTGCGCCGTATTAGAAAGACAAGGAGCCGTAATGAGAGTTTTGGTCATAATTTGAAATCACCTTATTAGCGGAACGCCGTAAAGCGGAGCTTTACTGTAGTATGTCACTGATGCCAGCTAGGTCTGTATAAGTTGTATTATGTACTTGTAGAAATAAACATTATTTTAACAAAGGCATTCCACTGGAGCCTTATTATTGGTCTTATACTATAAAACAGTGTTAGAGGAGGAAGTACAGCTCAAAAATGAGTGCACATTTAGTTCTGGATGGTTTAACTGGTTAAGAATGCACAATGGGTTGCATAAGTGTGCCTCTGCCAACCATGTTGCCCCATGCTAGCTAACATTATCTGAGGGTGGCTACACACTTGAGCAGGTATTTAATGCTGATGAGACAGGTTTACTTTGGATGGTGCCATCTAGACCATACATCAGTTTGAATGACTGATGTTGACACTGTAAGAGATACACCAGTCACTGTGGTGTAGACTTGTTTATTGAAAAGGATCCTAGCTTATCTCAAAGTCTTTCTGCAGTATACTCTGGGCTTTATCATCTGTTGTATAAACAACAGCAGGGTAAAACAAACCAATGGCATATGACAGAGTACCTGAGGACTCCACTGCAACAATCAACTGATGAAGCTGGAACAACCTCACAAGATCCTAACCTTTAACATCACTTTACCTACCCCAACATCAGTCTTGGACCAGTAGGGCCACAGCCACCCTCTCCACTCACTTCAGAATGTTATGCATCCCCAACCTGATTTGAGGGTAAATAACAAATATTGTACAGTACTAATGCAACTATTGTTACCTACATGTACTCTTTCTTTAAACTGTCTGAACCTCACTAGAGTTCAGGTATTTCACAGAGCATCCTCATCAACACAATTAGATAGAAAAAAATATTATTTTCAAAGAATTATTATAATTTTTTTTTTTGAGGTTTGAGGAATGCAGCTTTATTTATCCTATGAGTTTTTTACTCCATAAGTTGCGGATTATTATTATCATAATCAAATAAAGCGCTAAACCAACAAGGGTCATGCAGTACTGCAGGGCAGAAAATAGTGCGGGGTCTATAAACAGCTAGTTGGAAAGGGGATCAGAAGTGAGGGAAGAAAAGGGCTGGAAGGGATGCAAGGGGCAATACGTCAAAGTTTGTGTAGTAAAGCAGTTGCTGACAAAAAGTAAAAAAAATTATCGTAAGTCAAAGGCAGGGTCGTCAGCAAGGAGGAAAGATAAAGTAAGAATGGTAGGGCGGCGGTGACCATAAGTTGCGGAAATCCTTGGTAGGGCAGTTTTCAGGAACATAACCCATGTGAATTATATAATTATAAAGTACCAGTATTCAGTAGTGCTTAAGTAAATCGTGAAACAGGTAGGGCTTGAACCCGTGGCAAGAGAATGCAAAAATTCACAGGCCAGTGCTGTAAGTACGTACTAGTATTAAATAGTTCTTTCTCCATGGGAAAGTGGATTATTATTATAATTATGGGGGAGCACTAAACCCATAGGATTATACAGAGGGAGGGGATGGAAGGTATTCAGGCTCAGTTCAGGGAACTGGAGCACAGATCCAATTCCCTAGATCAAGAGCCCCTCACCAGCATCAAGGAACCTCCCTTGAGGGGATGGGGAAGTGGAACAGAATTCTTCCTCTGTAAGCCATACGTTGTAAGATGCGACTTAATTAAGTGCCAGGAGAAAGGGGCTACTAACCTCCAGTTTGTTGAAAAAAAAAATAGCTCTTAACCCTTTCAGGGTCCAAGGCCAGTGTCCAAGAATTTAAAAAAAATTTTTTTTTTTTCTTATGAAATGGTAGAGAATCTTTTTCTGAAGATAATAAAACAAAAAGTACAAAATTTGATTGAAAATTGACGAAATTATGCTCTCGCGAATTTTGATGTGTCAGCGATATTTACGCATCAGCGATTTTGCCGACTTTGACTCCCATTTTAGGCCAATTACATTATTCCAGTCAACCAAATTCTTAGCTATTCCACTAGTATTACTTCTATTCTATCGATTGAACACAAGAAATCACCCAGTCAACTGTTTCAACTCCAAAATAAAGCGATTGGAAATTGGTAATTTAGCCAATTTAACTCAAAGTTCAAAATATTCCAATTTCAAAATATGGTGCAGAATAAACAATGCATGCATTTCTGGCACTAAATTAACATTTCCTCTGTTCATTAGTTACGTTTTCAGTCTTTACAAATGAATTCCATTTTGATTTTTTATTCACATAATGAATTTTTATTCAAACCAAAAAATGGAAGATTTACTGTTATGCAATATTATAATAATTGTACAAATAATATCACCACATTTGTGAACGTATATTAGACCCACCAGCTGGCGTGTATTAGACGTGTGAGGTCATTTGTTTACTCTTGAACATCGGCAAAAATTTAACATTTCCGCTACTTTGAGCTCAGTTTCAAGCCATTTCCAGTACTAAAACCAATCAAAATCATCTCTATATCTGTAATATATCTTCCATTCTATCAAATGAGACCAAGAAATCGCAAATATAACTATAAAAAGTATACAAAAAACACTGCAAATTCGCTGTTTTAATCGAAAATTACGGTTTCAGTTTTTCTCTCTCATTATGCACTGTGTGCTGCAGGATTTGTTTTATGTGGTGCACACGTACCACATAGATGTATTCTCTCATATCTAGGCCCAAATTTACCGCTCAAAGCTTATCTGAGTGAGCTGAGCTCATGATGTAGAACTACGGTTTGGACCCAGAACTCAAAGCCGTAGAACTACGGCACGGACCCTGAAAGGGTTAAGTACGTCTTTTAGCTGGCCTAAAATACTTGATACACATTGGTAAATCTCATATTTTTTAAATAAAATTTGACTTTGACTATAATATTCATTGAGAAAATTGGAAGTTTAACTCCAAGTTAAATATTATGCTTGCAGAAGAAAAAGGACAAAGACATGGCTGTTTACCGTTAAGCTGTAGAAAAAAACTGGTTCACACTTCCTCCACTATTTCTTCCATGCAACCAGGATGAAGCCTATTTTATCTGCTGCTTTTGAAAAAAATATTGTAATGTTTGGTATCTTATATCACTTGAACTTGTTACTTTCCCCTTCTTTGATGATGAAAGGGAAAGAAGCACACCCAGGAAAGCAGGTCATCATGGACTCTGAACTCATTCAAGTTGAAAGTACAGTAGAAGACTTTGTGACAAATACTCAACAGTTTTTCAATATCACAGGATTTCCATCAGTGTTTTTCAGAAAAAAAAATGCTACTGATGGCATAACAATGAACTGCAGAATATCATAGAAATCCATTTATCAAATTAAAGTTAATGATATAGCTGAAAGGGGAGCTAGATTGCTAGATGAATACAAACTCTTAACATTGATGATTATTATTATTACATTCATGGGGAGCACTAAACCTGCAAGGACAATATGAAAACCTGGGGAAATGGAAGGCAAATGGGTTCAGTCCAAGAAAGCAGAGGTGAGGCACATTTCCTTGGATCAAGAGTGCCTCACAGCCAATAAGGAACCTTCCTTAAGAGGACAATTTAGGATATACCATAATTAGTAAAATCCATAGTTGCTTTCCTTGATAGAAAGAATAAATATAGTACTTTACGTCAAAATTCTAAACTGTTCTGTCAGTGGTTATGATAGGCCTATAGGGGAAACTTTCATGGAAACATAATGTGCAGCATACTTTAACTCAAGGGTGCTGTGAAAAGACTGAATATGGTCAATACAAAGTAATAGATTTTTACACTATGAATATAGCAACCTCAAACTTGAAGTAATGGTCTAAAAATTTAGAGTTTTCAAGTGAAAAATAAACTAAAATATTTGAACACACTTTTTTTTTTACTATTGTTTTTTGAAGCACCCTAATGCACAGCAAACAATTTGATATTTATGCACATGAAATTATTTGTGCAATTGTTAGTGATCGGATGGCAAATTTACAAACTCTTATTTTCCATTCTAAACTATAGGGGGTATAATTTTACTCATTTCAAAATAATCAGTGCACCCAAGTGTACAGGTTTGTTCTTCCTGCAGCACTAGCACATATTGTCATAAATAATAATTTAGTTAAGACACAGTAGTATACTGTACATCATTACAGTATCATATTTTCTTCAGTACAACTTACAAACTGGTTTATACCATACTAACACTCATTCATACTTTTACTAACCATCATAATTAGTGGGTGTAGCAAACATCTGTGCAGTAGGTAATTGTTGGAGCTGAAGGATGCTTGTTGCATCCCCTGAAAAGGATGCAATGTATGTATATTATTTATATATATACAGCCTCTCCTCACTTAACGATGAAGTTCCATTCCTAAGACCACTTCAGTAAACAAATTCTTCGCTAAGTGAGGAGCATACTATGTATAATGATAGTGGGTTTGTGTCAACCATCTTTGATATTGTTTTAATGTCACCTTTGCACCATTTATAACATTTCTGGTATATTTTTAAATGTTTATACAGTAGTGTACTGTATACCGTAATAAACAGAATAGAGGGTATGCATACTGGTCAGAGAGCCCGTTACAAGTCAGAGTCATTGGTAAACAAGTACATTGCTAAGTGAGGAGAGACTGTATTGAATTTTCATAAAATTTTATATTGAAGATGTTTTCATTAACCCTTTCAGGGTTTTGGCCGTACTAGTATGGCTTACACGCCAGGGTTTTCGTCGTACTAGTACGCCTATATTCTAGCGCCCTCAAATCAAGTGGAAACAGGCTGGTAGGCCTAGATGTGAGAGAATGGGTCTGTGCGGTCAGTGAGCACAGTATAAAAAAAATACTGCACCACACAGTGCATAATGAGGAAAAAAAAAACTCTGACAGTGTTTTTGGTTTAAAACAGCGACTTTGCAGTCTATTTTCGTATAGTATTTATGCTTGTATTCTCGTTTTCTTAGTCTCATTTGATAGAATGGATGATATATTACAGAAATAGAGATAATTTTGACTTGTTTCACGATGACAAGTACCTTGAAACTGAGCGCAAAGTAGCGAAAATGTTCGATTTTTGCCGATGTTCAAGAGTAAACAAATCACGCCATGCGTCCAATACACATCAACTGGGTAGTCTAATATTCTTGCACAAGTGCGCTGATATTATTTATACCATTTTTACAATGATGCAGTTGTATACATAACAGTAAATCTTCTATTTTTTGTGAGAATAAAAATTCAAAATGGAAAGCATAAGTAATGTAAGAGGGGCCTGGAGACGTGACTAATAAACAAATAAAATGTTATTTGAGTGCCAGGAATGTCTGTCTCATTTATTCTGAACCCTATTTTGAAATTGGCATCTTTTGAAATTTGTGTGAAATTGGCCAAATTGCCAATTTCTGACCACCTTATTGGGTAGTTGAAATCGGTAAATTGGCGGTTTCTTATACTCAATTGATATAACAAATGGAATTCTAGCTTAACAGCTATAATTTTAGTCGACTGAAACATTGGAATTTGCCGAAAATAGGGCTCAAAGTGGGCGAAATCGCCAATGTGTAAATGTAATCGATACCGCTAACTTCGCGAGAGCATAATTCTGTTAGTTTTCCATCAAATTTCATAATTTTGGTGGCATTATGATCGGAAAACGATTCTCTATCATTTCATATGAATAATTTTTTTTTTTTTTTCCGAAAAATTTGCAACCCTGAGAATGAGTTTAGGAGAGGGCCTTGCAACCCTGAAAGGGTTAATAGCTATCTTGCTTTATATTATTATTTGACTTATTGTACAGTGGACCCCGACTTTCGGTCGGTCTGGGTATCGGTCAATTCGAGTTTCGATGGATTTTTTCGGTCAAATTTCCCCCGCCAACCGGTCATTCCCCAACTATCGGTCCGTACCAGACCTGTCCGCCTGCCCCGCACTTGCGCGCCTCGCCGCACAGGCATCATGAGCCCAGTCTAGCTTTGTTTACAATTGAGAGAACATATCCCAGCGTGCTCATTCAAACATTTCACAATAAATTTAGTGTGTTTATTGGTGGTTTAGTGATTGTCACTGTGAAATAAGTCACCATGGGTCCAAAGAAGCTTCCTAGTTTCACCCCTGTGGTAAAGAAAGTGAGGAACACCATCGAACTGAAGAAGGAGATCGTAGAAAAATATGAGAGGCGTACGTATGAGTGAGCTTGCCAGGATGTACAACAAAAGGTGTTGACATGTTTGCCAAAAATAGATCAAAAGCAGTGGATGAGGTTGAGAAGTTGTTGGCGGTGTGGATCAATGAAAAACAGATAGCGAGTGATAGTGTTTCCACGGCAATATTTTGTGAAAAGGCAAGGCAGTTGCGCGCAGATCTTGTCAAGACAATACCTGTACCTGGAACCAGTGCTGATGCGAGTGATTTTAAAGCCAGCAAAGGCTGGTTTGACAGATTTAGGAAACGTAGTGGCATACACAGTGTTGTGAGGCATGGTGAGGCAGCCAGTTCAGACAAACGTGCTGCTGAAAAATTTGTGAGTGAATTTAAAGGGTTCGTAGACACTGAAAAATTTGAACCCCAACAAGTGTTTAATTGTGATGAAACAGGCCTGTTTTGGAAGAAAATGCCAAACAGGACCTACATTACTCAGGAGGAAAAGGCACAGCCAGGACACAAGCCTATGAAAGACAGGCTAACTCTCATGATGTGTAGTAATGCTAGTGGGGATTTTAAATTGAAGCCTTTACTGGTGTATCACTCTGAAAATCCCAGAGTGTTCAAGAAACACAATGTGAACAAGAATAATTTGTGTGTTTTGGAAGGCTAACACCAAGGCATGGGTCACTATGGAGATTTTCAAGGAATGGGTGACTGGAGTGTTTGGCCCTAGTGTGAAGAAATACCTCATGGAAAAGAAATTGCCACTCAAGTGCCTCCTGCTACTGACAATGATCCTGCTCATCCTCACAACTTGGAAGACTATTTGTCTGATGAGTTCAGTTTTATAAAAGCGAAGTTCTTGCCTCCTAACACCACTCCTCTCATCCAGCCCATGGACCAGCAGGTCATTTCTAACTTCAAGAAACTGTACACCAAAGCAGTGTTTCAGAAGTGCTTTGAAGTGACCTCGGACACTGAGTTGACCCTAAGAGAGTTCTGGAAAGTTCACTTCAGTATCCTCCATTGCATAGGCCTTATAGGTAAGGTTTGGGAAGGAGTGACTTCCAGGACTTTGAACTCTTGCTTGGAGACCACTGTGGCCGGATTGTGTTGAAAAAGAGGGATTTTGAAGGATTTGAGGCTGACCCTGACCCTGTGCCTGTTGTGGAAGATATTGTGGCATTGGGGAACAGCCTGGGGTTGGAGGTGAGTGGTGAGGATGTGGAAGAGTTGGTGGAGGAGCACAGGGTAGACCTAACCACTGAAGAGCTGCAAGAGCTTCATCAGGAACAGCATCAGAAGACAGTAGAGGAAATTGATTCACAGGAGGAGGATGGACAGGGTGAGGTAGTAACTTCTTCAGAGATTAAGGAAATTTGTTCTATGAGGACTAAGGTGCAAACATTTGTTGAAAAACACCATCCTGAGCAAGCTCAAACAAGCCATATCTGCAACATGTTCAGTGTCAAAACCTTGTCTCACTTCAGGAAAATGTTAAAGAGCGCCAGAAACAGAGCACTCTGGACAGTTATTTTTCTAGACAAGGTTCTAGTGACTCTCAAGCTGGTCCTAGTGGGATTAAAAGAAAAGAAGAAGTAACCCCAGAGTGGGACTTGTTACCTGAAGTCCTTTTGGGGGGGATTCCCTTCCAAAACTAACTCCTCTCTATTTCCTCCTCCCTATCTTCCAGAAGCCAGCATTAATCTTCAATAAAGGTATGTAATACTAATTTAATTGTTAAAAATTATTTTTGGTTATATTTTGTCTGGCAATTAATTGTATTTACATTATTCTTATGGGGATATTATTTCGTTAACTGGCCAGCATCAAATTTGAGAACTGAATTCAACTTATTTGTATTAAGAATTCAAGACATATTATTGTTCTTTGCAAGTTTATATTAGGCGCCTTAATACTCATGGCAGTCAATTGGGCACACCTCCTGGTAAGGTTAAAGGCCATTTCGGTTAAAGGCCTAGCTCCTGGAACGGATTACGGCCGCTAACCGAGGGTCCACTGTACATATGAATATAAATTTTAAATGATTAAAGAGATTTACAATAGTGAGGTAGTTAAGGATAACTAGATTGTATTATAGATTACAAATGAATATAAATTTCAAATGATCAAATATATTTACCATAGTGAGGTGGTTTAGAATGTTTAGGTTTAGATTGTAAGAAAATTAGTAATAAGAATGGTTTTGTCTTGGCATGTTACACAGTTTATATTAACCCTTTCGGGGTCGGTGCCGTACTATTATGTTTTACGAGCAGGGGTTGGTGCCGTACTAGTACGCGTAAATTCTAGCAGCTTCAAATTAAGCGGGAAACAGCTGGTAGGCCTAGGGATGAGAGAATAGGTCTGCGCGGTCAGTGTGCGCAGTAGGAAAAAAATTGGGCACCCAGTGGTGCATTGTGGGAACACCATTTCAGTACACCTTGTCCACCATGCCTTTCAGCAAGAAACACCTTACTCCATGGCGAATTGGGACACTTTTATTCCCCAGTGACAGTTCTAACAGTGATGGGGTGTCAGTGAAGGTGACTTTCAAGGTTTTGAGGTGGTTGTGACCGAAACTAGTGACCATAATACTAGTATAAGTGAGGAAAACCCAGACGACCCACAGCCGTCCACCTCTGGTGCTGTGGCGTCTTGTTCACGTCCAGTTGTACCAGAACGAAGGCGGAAACTTCTATTTACTCATATCCCGGACTGAGATGTGAGCAATGGTGATGATAGTGATAGTGAATATGAACTCCAAGACCTTCGAAATACAGTGGACCCCCGGCTAACGAACACCCCGGAAATCGTACAATTATGTAAGTATAATATTGTAAGTGCTTGTGGAAGTGTATTTGTGGGGGTTTGAAATAGACTAACCTACGTGACATTATTTCTTAAGGAAGTAAATTCGTTCGGTAATGGCACTTGAGCAGGCTTCTGGAATGATTTTTTCGTTAGCCGGGGGTCCACTGTAGTTCCAGTAGCGCGAGTGAAGGGGAATATTCACCAGTGAAGCGTCAGTATATACGACGGTATATGCGCTCTGGTAGTGTGCCATATGCTCTTCCAAGGGTTAGGAGTACACCTCGGAGTACATCCCGTGGGCGTACAACAGGAAGTGATAGTGAAAATGAAGATGATAATGTTGCAATTGGCATGAGAAATGTGCATGCAACTGGTGGTGGTGGTAGTGGAGGTAGTGCCGGGCGCGAGGCACCAGTAGTGGACCATGCTGGCACCGATGCCGCTGAGTCAGCTCAGCTACAACAAAGCCAACCCTCGCCCACCCACCAACCCTCACAACCACAACCTCCACTTCCACAACCCCCACAACCACCTGTAAATATCCAGTACCCACCAACAGACCGCACCTGGGATTGGCAGGAAGCTGCAAATTTTATTCCCAATCCCCATCAGTTTGATGACAGTCACAGTGGAATATGCCCATATTGTCCACTTGGGAACAATGCCACTGAACTGGAATGTTTCCAGATATTCTTTGACGAACCCCTGATCGACATTATTATCAGGGAAAGCAACAGATACTTCGATTACACAATGGCAAACACGATTCTTTCACCAAAATCACGTCTACACCAGTGGAAGGAGACAACTGTGGCAGAGATGTATCTTTTCTTTGCCACAATAATGCTTATGCCACATGTGTATAAGCACTGTATCAAATCATACTGGTCAACAGACCGATTGATTGCAACACCAGCTTTCAGTGATATTATACCAGTGAATCAATTTGTGCTACTGTTATGCATGTTACATTTTTCAGACAAAACCAGGCCTGACAGAACCGACAGGTTATATAAGATTAGGAATGTGTTTCTGTATCTGAAAGAGAAATTCAATATGTATTTTTATCCCTTCAGGAAGCTTGTTATTGATGAGTCTTTGATTCTGTTCAAAGGTAGACTGTCATTCAAGTAGTATATACCAAGCAAAAGCAAACGCTTTGGTATAAAGTTGTTTGTGCTTTGTGATTGCTACAGTGGTCTCGTATTGGATATTATTGTGTACACTGGAAGTAATACTGTACGTACATTGAAAGATACCAGGAAGTTACTGGGTATCTCTGGTGATGTGGTTAGAACAATGATGGAACCATATCTTGGCAAGGGGCATATATTATATACTGATAACTGGTACACAAGCCCCAACCTGTGTGCAGAACAGTTCGTGCAAATCATAAGCATATGCCTAGGTTCGATGCAGGCACTCGTAGAGGTGAGGTGCAGGCGTTTGCTGCCAATGATATCATGGCATTTCGGTGGCATGACAAACGAGATATCACACTGTTGTCATCAGTTCACCCTAATGAAATGGCAGACAGTGGCAGGGTGAATAGAGAGACCGATGAACCCATTCTAAAACCTGCAGCTGTGATGGACTACACTCTCAATATGCATTCAGTGGACAAATGTGACATGCAGATTGGGTTTGCTGATTGTGTTAGAAAGAGTTATAAGTGGTACATAAAACTCTTTTTTCACATTCTGGACATTTCCATGCTCAATGCTTATAATGTTTATAAGTTGAAGACCACAAACAAACCACCATATGGTGAATTTTGTTTGTCTGTCATCAGGCAAATAATCACCAAGTACCAAGGAACACCACCTGCAATAGAAAACCGCCCACGAAATTACCAACAACTACCCTCTCGTCTGAGGCATGGTGAACACTTCCTAACAAAACTGCCTGCTACTGCTTGCAAGAAAAAGGCTCAGAAGAGGTGTTATGTCTGTGCACATACAAAAGACGCCCACAGCAACGCAAAGACACTCGTTTTATGTGTGTGGAATGTGAAACACCACTGTGCATGGAACCATGTTTCAGAGACTTCCACAGGCTGCAGAACTTCTAGAAACATGTGCAGTGACTCTATATGTGTATATATATGAGTGAACAATAGTTATAAACATTATTTTACATTGTACATTGTTGTAAATATGTTTTGTAAACAAAATTGTGATAACAAACTTTATGGCATTATTGTGTAAGAATTAGCGTGTGAATATTTGAAAAACAGCACTTATATTGGTCTCACAGGCCATAAAAGTTATTTGAAAAAAAAAATTATAATCGATAAGAAAACAACTTCAAGAGAAAAAAAAAATGATTACCGGCCAACCGGAAGTCACCGATGTTGCTGTCAGCGGTTCAATTTTGGTCAACTTGAAGCCTCCATATCTCCGTAAGTATTGATCGCAAAAATTTTTTGTTTAGCCATTTAGATTTAGAAAAAAAACTATCATTTCATAAGATAAAATAATTTTTTTTTCCGAATATTTTTCGACCCTGGAAACAAGTTTCCGAGAAGGCCTGTCGACCCCCAAAGGGTTAAATAAACACCACCTAACAATTACAGGAGACTTCAACGTAAACCTCATCCAAGCAGTTGACCCTCCAGTAGCTGATTTCAAAAACACTATGAACAACTGCTTGCTACTGCCTTCTGTAACTAAGCCAACAAGAATCTCTGAGACAAGTGCCTCATTACTTGACCATATCTGGACCAACACGATATCTCCACTACAAGCAGGTATTATCACAGACAACACTACAGACCACCACCTTTCTCATAATCAACTTATGTAAATTGCCTCAAGATTTGAAAAAGATCTCATTTCGCCTGCATAGTGAGTCATTGGTAAATAATTTAATATTAGCACTAGGTGACATTGATTGGCAGCGAGAGCTAGCTGACAGCAATAATATTGACAAATATGTCAAAACCTTTTTACTTAAAACCTAAAACCTCTATAACATGCATTCTGATCAAAGTGAAGCAAATCACAGCAAAGAGAATAAACAGCCCATGGCTAACAAATAGTACAGTGGACCCCCGAGTATCGGCCGTAATCCATTCCAGGAGCTAGGCCTCAACTCGAACTGGCCGAAAGTCGAACTAATATTTCCCATAAGAAATAACGTAAATACAATTAATCCGTTTCCACCCAAAAATATTCACCAAAAATTAATTTTTTTAAAGAATAAATACTATAGTTTTACGTACAGAAAACAATGAGAAATAAATATAAAGCACTAATTTTAATGGATAAATGAACATTTTAATCAGTTTTACCTTTTTTGAAGACTCTTGTTGGCGTATGAGAGAGGCAGGAGAGTTTGTTTGGAGGCAGGACAAGATAGCCCTTCAATACGACACTAATATAAACTGTATGGCTTATTTATCTATCACAATTCATCTAATATGACATAATAAACAATATTAATAACATAGAAACATGATATATACTACTCTAGAATGAATAAAATACAGTAGACCCTCATTTAGCACGACTTTATGTTGCGCGTTTTGGGTATTACGCGATTGAAGAATTGCGGCACATTTTTATCTAACACGACGTAAACCTTATATTACGCGATTCGCTGGAGGGGAAAAATTTTGAGCCCGGGGTCGCCTGCAGTAGGTTAAACCATTGAGTCAGTGGGGGTCCTACTAAGGGTGGCTATGAGCCACAACAAGTGTTTAATGCTGACGAGACAAGTGTTTTCTGGAAGAAAATGCCAACATGAACTTATATCAGTCAGCAAGAGAAAAGTGCACCAGGCTTCAAGACAGCAAAGGATCGCTTCACCTTGCTCCTTTTGGGTAATGCATCAGGTGATTTCAAGTGTAAGCCCATGGTTATTTACCGCTGTAAGAATCCTCATGCTTTGAGGAAAAGGGAATTTGTTTTTCCTTCCCACAAACTGTAAGTTATTCAGGTATACAGAGATAGTTACATTGATTATCATACATAGCAGCATATGTGTAGAGAACCTAGGATAACCCAAAGTGTTATCCTAGAGAACCTAGGATAACCCAAAGTTTGGGTTATCCTAGGTTCTCTACACATATGCTGCTATATGATAATCTTTGTAATGTCTGTGTATACCTGAATAAACTTACTACAGTTTGCAGGAAGAAAACAACCATTCCCTCAAGCGGCCGGTGCTAATGTTGTGGAACAGCTGGGAAGACCACCCGCCTTCCCATGCTACCCCTCCCCCAACAACACCCCACCATCCCAGCATTCGTATTCCATACGCGTCAAGCCAGCTGTTTCTCAAGGATAAGAGAGTGAATTGTGTTTTGATCTTTAAATTACTATATCTTGTATCTGCCAAGCAATCATGTCACCCAGTAGGCATACCAGTGTTGCTCAAAGTGGCAAGAAAATGTTTAAGCATTTATTAAGTCTTAGAATTAACGAAGAAAAAGATATTAGACAAGACATAACCTGTGGCTGTAATGAAGTGTTACTTTGTACACACAAAAAGATGTAAACATAAGTTTGTGTGACTAACTTACTGACTGACTGGACTGACTTACTGAATGACTTGACTGACTGACTGAATGTCTTGACTGACTTACTGAATGTCTTGACTGACTTACTGAATGTCTTGACTGACTTACTGAATGTTTTGACTGACTTACTGAATGTCTTGACTGACTTACTGAATGACTTGACTGACTTACTGAATGTCTTGACTGACTTACTGAATGACTTGACTGACTTACTGAATGACTTGACTGACTGACTTACTGAATGATACTGAATGACTTAACTGACTTACTGAATGGACTGACTTACTGAATGACTTGACTGACTTACTGAATGACTTTATTAAAGTTAGAGACACTCAGTACAACCATCGACTTCAGTTCCAGAATCTCTATTATCCACCTCAGCCCAGTAGGGCCACAGCTAACTCTCCCTCTCTTCACAATCATCCCAAAAACAGCCCCCAATTTAAGGTAAATACTATTATTTCTGTTACATTTGTAGTCTTAAGCAGTAAAAACAACATAATACATCCGATAATGAACTACAATTACATATTCTCTTTTTTATTTGTAAGATCTGTTTGGGCTAAAAAAAATTTTTTTGGCTTTTTGGGGTCTCAGGACCTTTAAAATTTTCCCCTAAGTTCTTTTTAAATTTTTTAACACGTTTTGGCTAACACGACGTTTCAGGAAAGTAACTCCGTGCTAAATGAGGGCCTACTGTATGTCATTAGTATGAGGGGAAATGGCGGTAGTGTTATTTTGTTGGGTTTATAAGGGTGTGGGGGATGGGCTCCAAGATAACGTGGACTGTATGTTACTTATCTTCTTGATGAATCCAAGATTGGCCTTCCCCCAAAACCTTCTCAGGGGGTCCCTATATTGCCACACTTCCACAGGGCTGTAAGATCTCAAAGGGGTTATAATTTGCCCCAAAGGAGCGTATGTCCTATTTCAGTCTTAGATGGACTGGGGGTTTTACTCACTGTTTTTGGTTAAAGTCCCCGAAACCGCCGTCCCCGGTAAAATTTGAATGTTCTTGAAACAAAACTGGATCCCCCCCTTTTTAAAAAAAACA